>JADKLZ010034201.1:0-25066 GCA_021533235.1 Biomphalaria straminea
CTTATCAATGAGTATCCTTCTACTTATCAATGAGTATCCTTCTACTTTTCTAGTATCCCAGTGACTATCACTGTTACAGTTCTCAGCCGGATGGCTGCCTGGTCGAGCGGTTTGCACGCTGGACGGTCGTATCGATTTACCGATGGTTCCGGGTTCAAACCCTGCCCGCTCCCATCCCCCGTCGTCCTGCGGGAGGTTTGGACTAGGAAGTAACTATCTTCAACTCTGAAGGAATTTCCGAAACATGTAAAACATTTTACAAGCCGGACCCAGACTCTATCTCTCTCTTACTTATCTGATTAGCCTGGTATTCGTACTTCGTCGTTTTTCAAACTCACAAACTAGGTCAACAGTTGAGAGCAAAACTATTTCTCTAGTGCAGAAAAGTCAAGCTTAAAAATAAGGTTGGCTTGTTTTTTTTATACAGGTCAGTTAGTCGTAGTAACGTTCTCTTACTCTTATCTGTATGTTGTCTATTCAGTAAATCAGGGGTGGGCAACCTTTTTTACATCGAGGGCCGCATTAAACAAATTTTGGAAATTGGGGGTGTGCATAAATTTATATGAAATATGTTCTAATAAATCAGAAAAATACGCTAGCTTGCTGTGTATAATATCTTTTAATTCAAATCTCTACTGTTTTATACATTTTCCTTATTTTTTTTTATACTCCCAATTGAGTAAATTAAAAAAAGAGCCTTTTCTGACCATTTTTTAACGACAATTGTTTACAATTTTGCTAGAGTGTATTTTTTACATCAGAACATTTCACTACAAATGTACAGTTGTACTTAATGTGAAGAAGTATTTAACTATTTCCACTCGTGCATAATGTTCAGGAACTGTGGAACTAGCTTATTAGTTGTTATTCTCGTGACTGTTATGAAATTACAGTCAACATCGACCTGTGATTACACTTGTTTATTTTCAAACGAGAAAAAAACAACAACTTTTTCACAGACGTATCTTGTATGTGGGCCCCAATAATGTAAAAGTTAAACAGAAAAGTTTATTTGGATACAATTCACTGCAATACTCCCAATGTAAAAAATGAAGTCCACTATTCATTAGAAATATTAGTCACAAGTCACAATTCAATGTGTTTCATGGAACATAGTTTCTTCCTTGAGATGTCATATTTTTCTCAATACCATCTTGCTCATGCCAGGTCAGCGGATACCATTGTGGTACCGACCCTTTGGAAAGTTTATTTTCCAAATCTTTTAGTACTTCAATGAACTAACTTAGGATGAATCCCCCAACTGTGATAGGTTTGATTACCTATATAGTTTAGTCAATAATATGTGTAATATTCAATGCAGCTTTGCGCAAACTTTCCAGTGAAGAGTTTATGGTTGGAGTGTCGTTCTTTTTTTTCTCAGTCGAAGCACAGGCACCAGCAGTTGTAACACAGGCACCAGCAGTTGTAACACAGGCACCAGCAGTTGTAACACGTGTCATCATGTTCCAAGCCAACCTAATACTTTCAACACAGTTCTTTATAACATTGAATAAATACTGACCTGAGTCTGTGTCTTTGACTGAATATTCCGAATCCCAATAAAAATTATCTTGGTTTACTTAATTTTAATCGATAAGAATTCGAACTTTCTAAAATGTATCTATATTTATATTTATATATTTGCATTTTTGTATATGACATAACGTGGGAACACCTGATTTCTTTATGTGTGGCCCGCGTGACGTAATTTGCACACCCCTGATCTAGACTAGAAATGACGGAGAGCCTAGACAGAGAGGCACCGAAAATTGGCCTCCGCATAAACTTGGATAAGACAAAAATTTTGCGAAATATAAGGCAAAGGGTGCCCCTGTCAGATTTGGCGAGTCAAGGCTTGAAGAGTTGGACAAGTTCACTTACCTTGGCAGCATCATAACAAATGATGGGGATGCATACCATGATGTAGCGTGCCGAATAGGAAAGGCAGGAAGCATTTTCCAAACGTCGCATGAGGTTTGCAGGACATGTTCTACGACAAAATGAACTACGCATACCAAGAATTGCGATAACATGGAGGCCAATACGAGGAAAACGCAAACAGGGACGTCCTCGTATAACTTGGCGTCATACCTTCATGGAGGACCTCAGAACAGTGGACACCAGGTGGGAGAAAGCTTCAGACATTGCCAATGACAGATCTTTATGGAGAGTGCTTGCCGCCCAATGCGCCGAACGGCGCGGGAGGTTCTAAGTCTAAGTAAGTAAGATCTAGACTCTGTGGCATTTTAGGCCTACGTCTCGTGAGACGATCTTTTCCCTTTGCAACGTCTTGTGTGGCTAAAGAGGCCAATCCTTGATACACAGCTGCGGTTGCAGGTTGGGCATATATGATCTAGACTAACGATAATAAATCTGTGTGATTAGAAATATTTTTTAACCAACTGTTTTTTTTGTGTAGCACAATGTCATGTTTTTAACGTTCTCAATGCGCTCTGATCCAATCACTTGTCTAGACCAGTTGGGAGAAGGGGTAGGGCGGGATATTTGACTCATTGCGTTTTACACATAAAAAGGGAACGACCTTAGTACGAACTTGTGGGCATCTTAAGCCAACGCGGTAACCGCTCTGCTAGCGAAGAGTCTATGAACACAGAAGCTTATATAGTCATCTATTGTTTCTATTTCATGTTTGTGTTCACTAAGCCTGAGACGGTAGTCTAATACAAAGGGGACTAATTCAGCATATACCACCACTTCAGTCAAGTACTATTTCTTTCCCTTGTTTGAGATACCAAACAAAGTAATTTATCAACAATAGTTAATTATCTAATTGATTAGTTTTTTTAAATGGATTCTTGTTTTGCCAGGTGCAATAAATAAATGTGCACAATTTGAGCTTGATCCTAGATTAGGTGTCGGAGAAACAAAGTGTACGAGCTTTTGGCCAGACAGACACACAGACAGACAGAATTGATATAAACTTTGTTAAAAAACAGCCTACGTTGGGCAGGTCACTTCAAAAGAACAGCAAGAAATTTTTGTAGGCCTATACAGGCAAACACCAAAAGGCAGGCGCCCCAAAGGCAGGCGGCCCAAAGGCAGGCGCCCCAAAGGCAGGCGCCCCAAAGGCAGCTGAATGGATGGATGTGTTGAAGTGACAGTCTTCCATGGGCTGTCATGCCACTGTAATGCCACTGGGGTAATTGTCTTTGAATTGAAAAAGCACAAAAAGTACAGTATGTGCCTTGAATACAAAGAAGAGTCCAACCATGATCCAAATTATATTCAAAAATTTAATAATTGTGTTTTAGGGCTAAAAATGATGCGGAATTCAACAATTTCTTTTCTTCATCTCTATGACTATTTAAAGTTTCTATTTAGTAAGTAATTACATTTTTTTTACTACTTATAGCAGGGCCGGTCTTAGATAATTGGAGGCGAAATGAATTAGCTGGCCCCAAATAAAATAGAAATATACAGCGAAAAAAATAAAATTATGCAATTTGTTAAAAACCTCCTTTTGTACTCCAACATTAACATTTAAGACAAATGTCTCTGTTTCCTCACTATGGACAATCTAACATCTATCGAGGCCCCCAACAATAGGAGGCCATACGCGGCTGTCTAGTTTGCCTATGCCTAAGGCTGCTTATAGTCAAATAATAACTAGAAATTACTAGGTCTATACGACACTCTCTAAGACTCGATATCCAGCCAAGTACAAAACAAAAACCTTGCACTATACTCTTTTGTACTTCTAGAAGGAGAGGTCGCCAAGGGAGGATAACCTTTCAAAATTGTAAACCTTTTTTTTTTATGAACCAAACACTCGTCCAAGTCTCGCCCTGGTTTTATAAGAACATCTTTGAGGTTCTCAAACTCGAGGATCCATTTGAATTTATTTGGTTATTTAACACAAACACCGAAATGTCGATTTTAATGAGAACACAAACAATCAAGTGTCGACTCTGATGAGTGATGGGCCCTTAAAGTTCCAAATTGAAGGTTCTCACATTTTAAAGCCACAATTTGAATTGTATAAGTACTGGATCAAATGTTAGACAATTGTCAGAAGACCGCGTAGAGTACAGAGCATAGTAAAATTAAAAAAAAAAAACATAAAATCAAAATAATAGAATAGATAGATAGATAGATAGATAGATAGATAGATAGATTTGATTTTGCATAACTCCTCTCCGTAGAAAGTTTAAAACACGCTCGGAATAATCTATTCTGATTCTGTATATGTTTGGGGGGATGGAGAAACATCTCGGAAAAAAGTTTCCGTTCTGCCTTCAGGCTATCAGCAGCAACTGCAGTGAAAGCTCCTAGTCTTCATCGGAATTTGAACTCTTTAGTCCCACTATGTCAGTTTATGCAACTATGTTGAATTCATCTATCTTAAGGTTTCTAGATAATTTTGTTCCTACACATAGATCATCATATAAACATAACAGCGTCAAACTGTCTGCTAGAGTCAAGTTTCCCAGAAGATGTCAAAAACTGGTTACATATGACTGACCGCGTTAGAGTACTAGGTCTTATATATACAACAGAGCGTGGGAGGAAAGTGCGAGCATGTGTGTGTGTGTGTGTGTGGGTGAAAAAACTGTGAGGGGGAGGAAGAAATGTGTGTGTGTGTGTGTCGAAGTTGTCTCTATTACTTTTAGGATGACCCTGACCTATATTTTCTCGGCGATGCAATTTTTAAAAAATAGTTTGTCAAATTTTCCTCTTTGGAAATATAACAATACCGAATCTTTATGAATCCCAATATGATAAAAAATTGGAGTTATCGACAATTAGAGAATCTACATTCTGCGTAGAAACTAGATCTAGTAATAGTAAACAGCATATCATGTTTTTATTTTGATGCCTAGAAACATTTATATTTAATAAATTAGTAAATTCTTGACATCTCACACACACACAAATTTGAGTGGATCTAGATCTAACCAATTGCAGTGCTTCATTATTACAGTGGCTGTTACCATAGTGACGACCTAGTTTAGTGGTACCCAAGTTGGTTAACTGAAAGGGCCAAAATTAAATTAATTACAGAATTGAAGTTGATTCAGAGAGCCATTTTTTTTTTAAATCTTAGTAATCTTTTGGAAATAATTGGAATAAAAACTACAATGAACACTCTTTTATTTCTGCAAGTCGGACGGACTAGAGTTACCCCACGGAATTTTAGAGGCGAAAAAAAAAAGAGGGGGTGGGGTTGGATCCACCCGTCACTAAATAGAAGGGACTTAACCATTGTGACCAAGAAGTCATGGAAAGAGAACAAGTAATCTACTCTGTATTCACCCGTCATTATATAGCAGGGCCGGACTTAACCATTGTGGGACCCAATGCAAAACGGATTTCGCGGCCCTGCTTATTTCTGCAGGTAGGGAAGAGAGAGTTTTTCTTTGAAAATGTTCAACAAAAAGCAACAATTAGTCGGAGCGAGGTATTTGAACGGAGCTACTGATAATGTTTGTGAGCGACTATCTGTGTGTTTGATGCTTTCTAAATATATGTAAATATCTGTCTCTTTTCTCTTGCGTTTAAAGAATGATTATTCTTCTTTAACAAAGTAAGTTAATAAATAATGAAGGCGATGTGGCCGACGGGTAAAGTGTTTGGTTTCCGAATAAGGAACCGGTGTTCAAATCCTACTGAAGAGTGGGATTTTTAATTTCGGGATCTTATGGCACCTCTGAGTGCCTGACATTAGGTGGGGAGAAGTAAGAGCGGTTGGTCGTTGTGCTGGCTCAATTGCACTATTGACTGCACTAAACTTTTCGTGGAAGTGTGACAACCAAGGAGTCAAAGAGCCATATGTGGCTTGAGAGCCGCAGTTTGCGACCACTGACATAGTCCGTAGGCTATGAAAATCATTGGTACAGCTATATAGATATAAAGGCATTAGGATAACCAACTGGATACCAAATAACACGTATTGTTTTCCACATCCCTCCCTGCCTTAAAGTGTGTCCGACTGTTTCTAACAAACTGGTGAGTGTAGGTCTAGCCTAATTTAGTAGGTCATCACAAAACGCTTTAGTGATTGTTATATGTTGAGTGCTAAGGTCCTAAGGTGAGAAAATAGCACACTGACTGCCGCTGACCTGGTGAGTCTACCCTTATACTAGTTACACAGATTAAATGTTTCTTAACACATTTTTTTTTTTGCATTCTAGCTATAATTGATCTTCATTATTTATTTTTTTTTAAATTCAGCAGTTCAAAAGGTTTTGCATTGTCAAAAACAAAGAAAACAAATTTCATAGTCTCTCACGACAAGTAATATCATGCCTTCCCAGAAATTGTTCATAGTTCATTTGGTTGTCCTATTTTCCGGCTGTTGCAGACACAAGTACGAACAAATGTATCATACATGTCTTCACATGCCAAATGATGAAACAGGAATTCTTCCGAAGGCAGCCGTCTCCAGTTTCCATGGAAGCCTGGAATCCGAAAACTCCATTGAAACCTAACCTAAATGTTTTTGCTGGTGCGTTTACTAGCTGATAAATCATCGTGAATTTGCATTGTTCTAATATTGTTATGTCACTTATGTGCAACACTATATACTTACAACTGGGCTAATTAACGCAAACAATGTTCCTGGACATCACTCTGTCATCCTCACGTTGTGAATAGCACGTGAGTTCGGCGCTATGTTATTATACACAAGTCCAAAAGATATTAAATAGTCTGACCGTTTCTCCACAACACCATGGGAGAAACCGTTTTAGTCTAAATGAATGTTTTAATGCCTTCTAGGTTTCCCCCCCCCCATCCTCTTTGTTTTGAATAAGTGTAGTGTGCCTAATGCTCCTAATTGTGTTTTTAAAAATAAAGCCTCTAATTAATTTGTTCAGCTTGTTAATGAATTTTGGAGGTGGCTCTGTAATGTTAACTAAATAGACAATCTTTGGAATGACCAAACTATTTATCAATACAGCTCTACCAAATATTGTAGAACCTCTGTGCTGATACAGTTTAATCAAATTTGAGGCTTTGACACAAATAGTCTTCCACTGTTCTTTACAATAGAACAAAGGGTTACAGGTATAGACAATATCCCAAATCTTGTTGTTATCTGAGGATTTATTTACGTACAGATGATAATTATAGTATTAGGATAAAGAACGCCATGAAAAAACAATAAAATTATATTAAATATTATTTTAAAAAAGCTTTGTTTTTGTTTAGGGCTAGTTCATGATTTTAGCTCTCTCAATGCGCTTTCATCCAATCACTTGTCCGGATCAGTTGGGAAAAGTGTGGGGGAGAGAAAGAAGGGGGTATCGGATGGGAATGTTGCCGTGATCGCTTTTTAATTTTTAATGCAATATAAGTTTGTGCAATGGGTTTATATATATATATATATAAATCCATTGCACAAACTTATTACCAGAACGACAGACAGGAACCGTGTAAATAGTCTAAGAGCTGAGCCGAAGGCTCTTCGAGCTCTAAGTTTGAAAAAAAAAACCTGTCTGCATCCGTCCGAGAACAAACACAAACAGTAAAAAAAAAAAAACCTGCGGACCACAGGCCTGTCTGGGAGCGACCCGAGTCAATGCTTATAGGGCATTGCTGTTTCCAATACCCCTCGGTGGCACCGGGGGCCTCCACCATCTACCTTCGTTGTACCAAGCTAACTGTGCGGAATCCGCCATTGATGAGACGGTCCCTTGAGGAACAGCGCATGGATTTGTGACTGGTTTGTGGGAGCTTTCTTACAAATCCGCACCGTGAAGGGGCAAGACTCTCGTCCGCCCATGGGCACTCCCACGGGAATCATATTTGTTACCCTTTCGCCTAGCCACTTCCTCTTGTGAGCCGTTTCCACGGGAGCGCCACGTTTAGGCAGGATAACGTGCTCCCGCAGACAGGAACCTACGAGTCTTGAAGTCTACTGAGATCTACGAGTCCTTAAGTTTACAAGTACGATTCACAGTCTTACATACATAGACAAATACACTAACAAATAAAGAAAACTTCAAGATTAAGTGAAAATGTTAAAAAAAAGTTACAAAAATATATATTGTAATCTCCGAAGAATCAGAGAACACCAGTTAAAAGCAATCTTCGTGGCTTATAACATGCTTTCACCTCAGAAGGCGTAACAACTGCTGACTTGACATTTTAAAAAAAAAGTTGTGAAGTTGACATTATTCATGAGACTGGACTAAATGTAGGTAGTGCCAGTTAAATTTATCATCACATGCATTAAACTGTAACTGCACGTTGTGATGATCTCATTTGAATATTTTTTTTTTGCGTTTAATACTCTCTACCCCACACTCCCTCTAATATGACACAAATTTATTAAACACGCTTGGCGTCGCCTAGATACTGATACTGGTATCTAAGCTTTTTCTAGAGAGTATGACAAATTGAGGTACTGATTAGCTTTATTTTGCAATATTTTTTTAGTATCTAGATTCTAGACGTGGACAGAGACTCTGGGTTTCCCCATTAATTTTATGTATTTAAAAAAGTCTTCAACAGTTATTCTCTAAACCCAAAACCAAACTAGAACGTCACATATATTTCCTTTCGTAAGTTCTGATAAGAACATTGATTACCCTTAACAGTGTTAAAAAAACGAACATTCATAAACGAATTACGAAAACAGAACTAACAAAGGCGGTATCATAATATATTGTATAAAAGTAAAAAAAAAAAAAAACTACTATTAAATCATTAGCAGCAGGAGTACACTTTGGAAATTAGAGGGTTGGGGGTGGTATGGAAACTCAGAAGACTAGAACCAGGTCTAGGTTGACAGCCAACAAAATAAGGGCCCTTGTGGTTTCAGATATCGTCCACTTGGCTGCTCCCGGGACATTGATTTGAGTTTGTCCTGACTCTAAACAAGCCGTCAGGGTTGGAAAACAAAACATACAAAATGGCGAGGGGGTAAAAATAAAAGTACACAGGATTTTTTTTTCGTGCTAGAGGAGTGTGTTGGCGTGTGTGTGTGTGTGTGTGGGTTTGAATGCAGACACTAAAAACAAATTCCCAGTTGACTAGTATTTTGTTGTACAGGTTCAGATAGGTTTATATTGATTGTTTTATATGATAGTTGCATATTGATATGTAGGTCACAGGTGGGGCTGCACAGCCACGGGAAACACTGTAGGGCCTTATTGCTTAATAATCTTCGGATTCGAAGACAAGCCTTATTATTATTATATCAATGTTATATTGATAGGTTTATATTGATAGGTTTATGTTGATAGTTTTATATTGGTTTTATATTGATAGGTGTATATTGATAAGTTTATATTAATGTTATATTGATAGGTCTATATTGATAGGGTTAGGGTTTCAAAAGTAATCCATTACTTATCTTCTCATACTTGTAAAAATATTTTAGTGCCTTAGTTCTGACATAAAAAAAAGACGGGTGAAGTTACAGATCTATTGACTCAATAAGTAAGTAATGTTTGTGGAATTCAGGTATATTTTGATCTAGTGGTTCAATTAAAAAAGTTCTGTCCGTGAAACACTGGCATATACTTGATCCAGGGTCGGAGGGCCAAGGGAATCCAGATAAAAGGGGCCTCCACGATAGATACAAAAATCATATTTCAATGGTTCAACAGCTTTAAATTTGTTTTGCTTTTTTCGCCTTTTTTACCAACAATTAAAATCTTACATTTGGCAACACTGTCATGGTTAAAATGTGTCGCTTTATATCAGAGATGCCCCAAAGAAACCATCTAAGGACGAGCTTAGGCGCCAACTTGCTTTAACTGACATAGAAGAGCTTAGGCGCCAACTTGCTTTAACTGACATAGAAGAGCTTAGGCGCCAACTTGCTTTAACTGACATAGAAGAGCTTAGGCGCCAACTTGCTTTAACTGACATAGAAGAGCTTAGGCGCCAACTTGCTTTAACTGACATAGAAGAGCTTAGGCGAAAACTTGCTTTAACTGACATAGAAGAGCTTAGGCGCCAACTTGCTTTAACTGACATAGAAGAGCTTAGGCGCCAACTTGCTTTAACTGACATAGAAGAGCTTAGGTGCCAACTTGCTTTAACTTACATAGAAGAGCTTAGGCGCAAACTTGCTTTAACTGACATAGAAGAGCTTGGGCGCCAACTTGCTTTAACTGACATAGAAGATAGCACCTGGTTGAATGCGGCCTCAGAACGATATAGATGGAGGTCACAAAGGCTGCGAGATACACATTTTAGGCCAAAAAATAATAATTTTCGCTGTCGAGGACAGACCAGACGGCGAAAAGAAAATCTAAATCGACCACCAGTGAACAATGGTTATGCCTGCGCTGGAAGGGAAGGAGGTATGCAAAATATATAGGTCAGCTAGTGCTGCGTAGCCACGGGAAATACTGCATTCCTCATTAATCTTGGAACTCGAAGACAAGCCTTATTGTTATTATTATTATTAAATTATTTTTATTATTATTTTCATAGTGATATACTCAAAATATAATGCAGATTTACTACATTACGTAAACCGTAAACATTTTCATTTTGTTTTCAAACTTACACATATAAGATAATCTAACTTTTTAACGAAGAAAAATTACATTTAATTGACAATTAGGCTACTCTCTTTCTTTAATAACATAATTTCTAGTTAAATATTCGCATTTCTTTTTTTTATTAACAAGTGGATTTTTAAAAATAAGTTTTGGAAAAAGTGTAGGGGCCTCCACATAAATTCTGCTCCGTGGCCTCAACATACTTGAATCCGGCCCTGACTTGATCTAATGACTTGATAACTAAGTGTTGTCTGTGGAGCAAAAAAAAAATCGTTAGAATAAAAAAAAAATAGTTGTTATCATTCTGTTTCTGCCTTTTTTTTTTTCTTTTCATGCATTGGTTGAATATTTGGAAACAGATGTCGGTGTGTGAAACTAGGTACAGAAAGGTTAAAGGGCGAATCAAAATGTTTCCATGTGTGTTTACAGGAAGTGTGGATCAGACAGCGCTGCAAGCGCCGAGTTGTCACGGAAAACAGGAACTAGCTTTACACACTCACACACATTCAGAAAACACAATTTACATTTAGATCACAGACCTATATAATATAGGTCAGTGATTTAAACATTTGGTTTTCCATAAGTACGTTAATAGCGATCGATCTCAGTGGCAGTAATTTATTATCAGAAGCGATTTTTTTTTTCTATTTTACTATGTACTAGCCGGATGTGACCCGCGGCCTGCTGGGTTTGGGTATTACTGGTCTAGTGGATTGGACTTACATCTATTCCAAACATGGCGAGAGTCCCCTAAACATTTACCAATCGTAAACAGCATTTAGCCACGTATTCTCTATCTCTTCTATACAAATTACGATCTAATTTGTAATACACAATGGCTATCACGTGATATATTTTTCATTGTATTATCAATATTATCATGTGACTAAATGTTGTTTGTTTACGATTGCTGAATGAGGTGTATTTAGCCGACAAATTGATATCTATAATATAAAATTAGTGAAATCGGGTTTACCCATTTTTTTTTAAAGTTTAGTTATTTATTAGAGATAAATTTAGGTATCTTTCATATTTAGGGCCTTTCGGTTGTGGGAGGGTCATTAAACATACACCACGACCTCTGCCATGATCAAAGAAACACATATTCCAAGTCTTATCACAAGTGGTTAAACGGTTTCGTTTTCTATGAGGGGCATACATACACACTTACATACATACATACTTACATACATACATACATACCTACACAGACACCGCCTGGCAGTGCGGTTAGCGCACTGGACTGTCGTTCAGATTTATCAGATGGGTCAGGGTTCAAATCCTGCCGGCTCCCATCCCCCGTCGTCCTGCTGGAGGTTTGGACTAGGAAGTAACTATCTTCAACTCTGAAGGAACATCCGAAACATGTACAACATTTTACAAACAACACATACATACATATATAGCCTACATACATACATACAAACATACATTTACTGAGTGAAAAAAACAGAGATTCCCTTTGGTTAGCAATGGTGAAGCGGATAGACAACATGCAGATGATGAAAGATTACATGTTAGGTTTGGACTCAACGGACACACATGAGTCTACGCCACTTCATTGGGATCAGAAGTCATTGTTGGTCATTTCAAATCTGCGATAACAGCTGTGACTTTGTCTGCATCAGATGTAATGAAGTATTTAGGTCGCAACTGGGTTTGAGTAGTCACACGAAACAATGCACTCATCCTTAATCTTCGTAATTAAAGACATTGCCATCATATATTTAACAGCTGGTTTCCAAAAAAACGACCCAAATGTGCCTACATATTGCACCTGGGTCATTCTCTACAATTGGATAGATTCTGTATTGCTGTAAATGAGTCAGATAGAATAGTAGTACAAGTACTACTAGATTTTTTTAAAATTGATCTACCTTAAAAAAAAAAAAAAAAAAAAAAAACTGGTCAGAATGTCTCATCAGGGCGTCGTGACCTGATATCCCAGAATACCCGCGTTCAGTTCACTTCCTACGCCTGAGTAATTTCATTAACTTCCCGCTTAAAAGTAAAACACCACTTTAAAATGTCTGCTGATTGTGTTGTAAATATTTTGTGTGTCAAAAGTTTCAAATTTAGGATTTAAAAAATCCAGTTTAAAGGTTAATCTGAATATAGGCCTATCAATTCGAAAACGTCAGCAATATTTCCTTTCGCCTTTTTAAGGCTCAACTAATTTTTTTTTTTTTGGGGGGGGGGGGGGCTAGCAGTTGAGTTTTTCATTGTTAGATAGGTCAGTGGTGACCAAACTATTTCTGACAGGGGGCCCTAAAACTAATAGATCTATATATCACTGGGGTACATCACCACATAATAATTGTCTATGAATATGGAACCAAAGGAACCTCTATGGTCTCAATATGAAACACGGGTCAAAGTTTAAAGTTTAAAGTGACAGAAAAAGAATCTCGTTACCGCCAAATACAGCCCGCAGGCCCTAGTTCGAGCTACGTTGGAGTAGATAATTCTGCAGATATTCGTTATATAGGGAGGGCTGGCTTTAGGAGTAGCCACACTTGGCCTCTGATGGATATGGGCTTCGCATAAAACTCCAAAAGTATTTTTTTAGAGAAAAAATAGCAAAACCTGTGCCCAGAGACCAGAGTTATCGTTTGGAGTAGATCGGGTTTTAATTTGTGTTTATGTGTTTCGCTGTGTATTATTTTTTAAAAATATTTTTATTGTATTAGGGGGCCACCAAATTTCTAAGGCCGGCCCTGATTTTAGTTACAGGAACTTGTTTTCCCTAACGCTTTAGTAAAATACAGCCAACGTTGTAACCAAACAAAAAATAAAAATAATAAAAGAAAGAAAAAAAAAGGCAAAAAAAAAAAAAAAAAAAAAGAAAAAAAAATATATTAAAAAAATATTTAGGGGCTCCTGCGTTTTGACATACGACATCATGATATGAGGTAATGTACTTAATAAATATGTCTAAATTCCAATTGGTGCAGTATATAATTGTGACAAAAAAAATCATTAACACTTTTTTAAAATGAATAATACCTTTGTACAACGTTGAGATAATGCACATGTGACAAATCTTAATTAATATCGCCACGCAATAATGTAAAACTAATTAACTATGTGCTACTAAAACAAATCATCACGACTTGATTGCTATAGAATATTTCATAATTTTTATTGTACAAAAAATTGTAAGCCTATAATAAAGCGTAAGCCTACATGGTTAGCCATCAACCCTGATTTGCCTTTTCTAGTTTGTTATAATGATAGTTTATTCTTACAGCTGTAACTCAGTGAAAATGGTTGAATTGCTAAATCTAAGAAATTAATATTTAAAAAATTGACTACAATTTGGCTACTAGAATCCAGTGGGGTGCACGTACATAGCCGGCCATCTAAGTATAATAGGCCTAGGCTAGTCAACTTCAACATTAACTTTGATGATGCGAAAAATTGTCTAGATTTTGGCTACTCAGAATCCAGGTAGGGTTCAAGTGCACCCCCTTACACCCCCCTGCGGGAGCCTATGCGTTTACATATGTCATAGTTTGTCATTCATGTGACATTCACGTGTTAGTCACGTGTCCAACGGCGCTGCGTCATCTGCACCGTGCAAGCTACAGAAGAAACATTTATCAAATGGAAAATACACGAATAAACTATTAGTGGACATTTTATAGACTTAAAATAAGGCAAATCTTCGAGCCCGAAGACTAATGAGGAATTTAGTATCTTCCGTAGTTAACAGCCCCAGCTGCGACCTACATACTATACCACTCCCGGCGCAGACAAAACCATTGTCCGCCGATGGTCAATTAAGATTTTCTTTTCGCCATCTACGCAGTGACGTAGAGTAGGGGGGAGGGGGAGGTTTTGAAAATCCCCCCGGATTCCAATGGGTGTTTGTAAATACATAAATTAATATATTTGATTGACAAATAGTGTCAACGGGTGTCTTTTTTTCATAATTTATGGATTATATTTATAACAAAGACTAAATCTAGATCTAGGTCTATCAGTACGTTGACTTTGTTGACATTTTTTAAATATTTTTTTTCCACAGAGATCAAAGTTTTTTTTAGCGGTCCCCGTAAGGGGAAAAGCCGCTATTAGATTTGTGCAAAATGTCCGTCTGTCACACTCAGGGCGCCAAAACTAGAAGAGATACGAATAATATTTTTTCACCATTAAATGCGGCTTGAAAAGTTTAGGTGCACGGCTACTTATAGTTTTCTAAAAGCAAACCGTTTAATTTATAAATTTATTATGCAAGCGATTTTTTAATAACAAAACACCAATTCTAAAATAATTACGTAAATGTAAAGGAGGAAATGTTACTATAAGAAATGCTCTCGGCATCTAGATATCACGCACATTTTTAAAAATGATTTTCTGTCCATCTGTCCGTCTGTCACACTCAGGGCGCCAAAACTAGAAGAGATACGAAAAATATTATTTCACCATTAAATGCGGCTTGAAAAGTTTAGGTGCAACGGCTACTTTTAGTTTTCTAAAAGCAAACCGTTTAGTTTATAAAATTAATTATGCAAGCGATTTTTTAATAACAAAACACCAAATTCTAAAACAATTACGTAAATGTAAGGGAAGAAATGTTACAATAAGAAATGCTCGTAGCATGTAGATATCACAAACATTATTTAAAATGAACTTTTAGCAGCGACTTACGCGTACTAGCGGCAATGACATGATTCTAAACTAATTTCTTAAACTTTTTTAAAAATCAGATTTTTTAAAAAAAAATTGTTTAGTGCCACCATTAGAATGAAAGAAGCATATTTTTGTGCGTTTTGTCTGTTGGTTGGTCTGTCCGTCACGGTTAAAAAAAAACACTAAAGGCTTTTGAAAATATGATTTAACCTTTGCTGTTCCTTCAGAAATATTGCGCTAGTTTAAGGATGGGAGCATACAGGAAAAGAGCCAGGGACCAACGGTAAATTCGAACTACAGTCTAGTGCGCAAACATCAAGAGAAGTTAATAATTTTCAACTTAGAAGGAACATCCGAAACATCTTGCGAATAGGCGGATCTGACAGGGATCCCACTCCGACGGGGGCCGCCTCTGAGTTTGTGTATCACACAAACTCTCTTTGTAATCTTGTTGTTTTTTTTTTAAAGTTAGTTTTACATTTTAAAATACAAATCTTTAATAGATTTGTTGCCGATTAAAGAGATCAAATATGTGCTTGCAGCAAAAACTAAGAGTATTACTCTCTTTGTTGCCACGAATAAAACTGTATGATATACAGGTAATACAGCAGTAGCGGGCTTCGGGGTGGCAAGTGGGGGCCCCGCGATTGGAGATTTTATTGTAACAAACTTGATCACTACACATTTTCCTAATAAAATCCGATTAGACGTGGATGTTTGAATACAAAATAAACTCTTTGGATTGATTACTTCCGCCGAAGTGTTTTATATGCTTCTGTGCATAGACATCGTGTGGCCATGGGAGTATTTTTCTTTTAAACTTTTTAAACTTCAAAGAAAATCTTTTATGCAGAACAATGGATATGAAGTATATACAACAGTAGGCAAACAAAACCTAAGTAATATTCTGTTTTGTAACAAAAATAAGGCCCACAGTGTTAAAAGCGGACATATTGAATGGTTATTATTGGAGGCCCATGACAGCGTTAGAGACGGATTAGCCCGTTAGTGTGATGTGGTACGGTATATATATAGTCTACCCTTACGGCTCAGGGCTCCGCACAAGACATTCGTCCAGGGCCCGTCGCACTGCTAAGGCCGCCCATGTATACAGAGAATTCCAGGCATTTTGTTACCTTTACAAATAATAGCTTTTAATGGCGAGTATTTTAAGGTTACGCTAATTAACCTTGAAGCAGAATTTACAGAATCGGGTATAACAGGTCCAATAGTTATTCTTAACAATGCTAGAAGTGTCCATTATTCGGGTTTGGCTTCTTTAATTTCAGAATTAACTTCATACTCGAGTTATTACCCCTCTATTCATCTTTCCGCAATCAATCGGAAACATGCTTTTCTAAATACAAAAAAAAATCGTTCTTTTAGAGTGATAAAAGAGTAACATGCAAAGATGGGAAAATGAATACAAAACAACAACAAATGTACGTCTTTTCGTCAGAGGAAATTTCACAATCATGGCATATTTTTTATTTGGGAAATAAAAAAAATGTTATTCTTTTATGGGAACTTCCCCCATGCCAAGTTGACCAGAGTGGGGCTACAAAACAGCGTGACGCAAAAGCTAAACGTATGATAACGCATCCACAATGAGTGGCCGTCTGTCTGGCCTGCGCATACGTCTGTTAGGCATAAATCCAAAAGCAACATTTCTGAACTGTGATAATCACTCACTGTCAGCTTTTCATTCTGCTGAGATGGATTCAACAATTGTCACCTTTTTTGTAACTGTACTTGAATTATTCAACTTTTTTTTCAAATTAAGCCCAGAGATCCTTCCTTTTGAAGTTATTATCACATCCTTCTTTTTAATGTTCTTAAGACTGATATCTACTAGGAACTTTAACAATCTGACCACTTCTGGTAGTCTTGACTGGCACAACAGGTTCTCTAGACGTTGGTCTATAACTGTCTGTTTCGTTTGTTCTAACAGTTTACTGCTCGTTGACTTCATCGGTATCATAGTACCCAGAGATATCTTCATCGAAACTCTTGTTCAAAAAGCTTTGATTTCTTATGTATGTTTTTCCATCGTTTGTTTATGATGTAAGATCTGGGTGATGAATTTTTTTTTTTATGATAACAGCTTTCTGCTATGTTTGTCTTAGACGAACTCTCACTTTCTCTCCGACAAAATAACCTTTAGATAGTCTTGCAGTTGCATCGTATTTCACTTTGCTTTTCATCTATCGTTCGTTGAGTAATGTCTCTGCATTTTAGTTACCGATGGTTTCAATAGTTTGAGATCAGTTGGAATGATGTCCCTGAGTCTTCTACATATCAGCAGTTGTGATGCTTATCGGAGTATTTCTATACTCGAGCATAGCAAGAAATGGATCTTTCCCACTTTTGGGTGTCTTATATCTTTGTGCTTTCGCACAAAACATAAACAATACATAAATTGAAACTCATTCATGCTTTCTGCAAAATGGTGAGAAACTGACGAAACTTATCACCCAATACAATGAAAAAGCAATAGAAGGTAGTGAATGCTATGGATTCCCTGTAATCAAAACAACCAGAAGAAAGAAAAGACATATGGGAAGTTGAGTTATAATGTAAGACTCAGTAGGACTGTCAATAGAACTGCAATTCAAACGTGTTGCGACAGAAGTGCTGGATATATTTCATATGGGGATGAAGGACAGATTACAAAAGCTGGAAAGAAAATGGATACTTTTGGGTTACTTCTTGGACCAAGACACCTGCTGGATGATGACACTCTTATGACAAACTGTGTTATTTTTTACTGTTTCTATGATGAAATAAATGGAAAATCGCTTGTTCAATGATGTCAAAGATGCACGAGCACTTTTCATCAACAAACCAGTAATACAATCACCAATAGGCTCAAACCTTGCAACATCCTCTGAATACCGCTAACTCAGGCCACTTCCATTGCGTCATTCTAAAAAAAAACTCTCCCAGGAGCACAATGACGAAAGAAAGGCTTATCGTGGCTGTAATGTCAGTGAAGTCACAAATACTAGAAAGTATCGATGTAGATGATGTTATAGGCCTATGCTGCACAGAATGCACGACGTGAAGCGATATGAATCGAGATTTGTCACTTGTGCATTATTTAGCTAATAAACAACGGCATTATTCATTAAAAGAGTCTTAATGAATATTTTTTTTTTGTTAAATTTACTGATATATTGAACCATGTCACATATGCCATTATAGATTTATGTATATATTTCACATGTAAAAGAGTATTTGTAAATGGAAATATAAACCCTCGACATAGGTCTCGAGAATTAATTAACATGACTAGATACGTGTTGTGACTCCAGGTTTTCCCAGTGATGTTTGAACTTTGAACTTTGAATTCTATTGGTTGATTTAAAAATAAAGACATTTTAGTTAGCGCCAGAGATTTGGCGAGGCACGTGACAGGAGTACATCCGCCCGGCAGTCGATGAAAGAACTTTGTAGAAACAAGACGTGTTAATAGGAGCTCTGTTTAAATGCATTTATATTATGATTTCACTTCATTGATCTATCATTGTACATATTTGTACTTACGTTCTGTATGATTAAAGTTTCTTGAGTTTATTCTACAAGAAGTATTATTTTATTGTGAATCATAGATCTACATTTATTAAGTTTCTTCAATTCAAGATTTTATCAACCACGTGTTCAAGATAGAAAGATTCCCCGGCATGTCACACTCATCAACCATCACTCATCATCAACATACATCGTGACAAACCAATTTGATCTTGGGCTTATATATTTTTGCGTACGTTATGTCATGTCATATATCGAAAGTCAAAATGCAAGGGGCCCCCAAGGTGTCGATCCCCCCGGGCCCCCGAACCCCTAGCTACGCCCCTGATGATCTACGTCTGTCATTGGCAGCGGATTTTCTTTTGGTTTCAAATGTATATCCCGAGGCCTTTGTAACTGATCTAAATCTGTCAAGTTCCGAAACCGCCTGCAGACAGGTGCTCTCTTCTAAGTCAGTTAAACTAAGAGTGGACATCTAATAGACTTGTAGTAAACATGTAATAGACTTGTAGTGGACATAACATACAAAAAATGGACCATTCATTGTTATTTTCTTCTTCCTCTACAAGCCATCTTTTTGTTACGGAGATGTAAGCTCTTTTGCAAGCTGTTCCATGGACGGTAAATCTCTGTTCTTCTTATCCTGCTCCGCACTGCCATACACAGTACTGGTTACTTATCCTTGGTAGCTGAGTCCTGAGCTGAAGTTTGGACATTCTATAAGATGTTTGACAGTATCGAAAAAATGGGGCGCAATGTATGCAGTCGAGTAGGTTTGTGTGTGTGTGTGTGTGTGTGTGTGTGTGTGTCTGTGTGTGGTGGTTATTCTTTTTATGGCTGCCTGGGATGTTTATAAACATTAAAAAAAGTTTTTTTCTCAGGACTTAGCCTCAAGAACAAATAGACAAAGACGCCAAAAAACTTATGGCTGCCTGGTCGCGTTGAATGAGCTCTGGACTGAAATTCTGTGCTCTCAGTTGGCTAGGGTTCGAACCTTGCCTGTTTCCATGGAGGTTTGGATGTAATGATCTTAAGAGTCTGAAGGAACACCCAAGACATGTAAAAATTTTTTACTGACACTAAATGTTAATTAATATATTTGTATATCTATATATATAATGGCCTTACATTTATTGACAAGTAAGTTGTTTACAGAAACATTTTTGAAAAGTCAGTAAATTAGAGTTGGCTGATCATCGTACTGCAGTCTTAAGGCCTTAGACGTCGCCATTGTTTTTGCCCTGCAGGATAGGGTTAGGGTTAGAACTGTCCCCTCCCCAGTTCTAGATCCGCCTGATACAAGAGTGAAGCATGCTCATTTTTTTCCCTCTTCTTTTACCAGAGTTTGAATTTTAATAGTCAGCTTGAATTTTTGTTTGTTGTAACTAGACTGCTTTTTATTAGACTCCGCAGTTCTTTTTTTGAAGACTAGACTCCAAATCACTTTCTCCACCGCTGACACCATGACGTAGTGCGTCTGGCGGTTCGCACTTCACCACTGACTGAGCACACCTTGCTTCTAGCACAAGCGAGGCGGTACTAATGAGTTTGCCCCACCCACTTGCAATGTTTCTATTGGATACGTTTCTAGAGTAGAAAAACAAATAAGTTACGTTAGCCTGCAAAGAAAACATCAAGTACACATCTAATTCATGTGTACAATAGACTGAAGAATCATCTTTTTTGAAGTAACGTCTGTAACATATAAGAAAAGAATGGAAGTGCATAGGTATGTACAGCATGTATGCAAAATAATCACAATACTATTACTACTGCCACTGTATGATTCTAGACAGGTCAAAATTTATCTGCATACTATTTAAAAATATTTTTTAAAGCTAAGTTAATTTAGAATGTATAATAATATGAATTCCAAGCAAAGTAAATAAATGGAAAAGGAAAAAATAAAACGGGGTGTTTTGTAAAATGTTTTACATGTTTTCGAATGTTCCTTCAGAGTTGAAGATAGTTACTTCCTAGTCCAAACCTCCCGCAGGACGACGGGGGATGGGAGCGGACAGGGTTTGAACCCGGGACCATCGATAAATCCAAACGACAGTCCAGCGTGCAAACCGCTCGGCCAGGCAGACGATTATCAACCAGTATCAGTTTTAAACTCAAAGTTGGAAGTTATCCCACAAAAGAAAAAAAATATTTATTCACATCAAGATATAGCTTTTTTAAAAACTCACTTGTTGAATTTAATTCAGTTAAACTACATCAACTGAATATGCTTTATTCTTATGTCGCCACAACTGAATTTTCTAAAATTTAATTAACCTATTTAAAACAAAGAATATTTGGTTTATGAATTTTGTAAACAATAACGTTTTAGAAAGGAACCAGAATTAGATATTATTAAATGACAAATTTGAAATTTATGCATTGCGTGGAAAGTCTGTATATATGCTAACTATCCATATTCACTCTAAGCATTACAGAGGTTTGTTATCCTTTTTGTGCTAATTTCAGGACCGGATTTAATCATGTGGAACTCGGGGACAGAAACTTGGT
Organism: Biomphalaria straminea; assembly: GCA_021533235.1. NCBI lineage: Eukaryota > Metazoa > Mollusca > Gastropoda > Planorbidae > Biomphalaria > Biomphalaria straminea. Next base: position 21,162 of record JADKLZ010034201.1, read on the forward strand.
CAGGACCCTACACTTTATAAAAAACCACTTAATAATAAAAATACTAATATCGAAAAGCGTGCTATATTATCAAAGAAAGTGAGTACTTGTAAGTTTAATTAAATTTTCCTTCGATTAAAAAGTAAGAGTATATAATATTTTAGTAAAAAAAAAGTGAATGTTTATACGCTAGTAAATCCAGAGTATATTAAGAGAGTACGAGTAAACAATATGCGGACACATCTTAACCACGATAATGTTGTCAACTGTAAGATTTAAAAAATTGTTGGTAAAAATGCAAAATTTATAATACATACTCGTAAAGAAAAAAAAAAAAGTTGCTGACCGTCAAAATATTGATTTTTTTTTTTTTATTATGGAGACCCCTTTATATTAGATACGCCTGGACTCTAACTCCGCCTGCCCTACTTTAGATCTGACCTTGAATACTTTAAGAAAGTTCCCTAGAAAAAGAGATAGACATGTTTTACCTCCCCTATAAAGCCCGTGGTAACGAGCTTTTGGTCTAAACTGCCCACAAGTTGTGACGTCAATGGTCAGTGTTGAGGGCTTCGCTAAGGATTGGTCTCGATACCAATCGATGATGCATTCACACAATGTAAGCCAACACTCTAGGGAAGAATCGGTAAAAAAAAAATAAAATAAAATAGCCAGTTGAAATTTGAAGAAAAAAAATATGAGTTGTCAATAAAAATCATGAACATTTTATTTTAACATTTACCATAGTCTGCTGCAAGGAAAATATGTTTTCAGTTTTAACAGTAATGGGGAATGCTCGAAAGGAATTATCAGAAAAGTTGTTCTATTTCTTAGTTCTGATTTTACGAGTCGGAGAGTTCAGGTCAGTAATTTTATATCTGAGATGAACCATGCAGTGGTTTCCAGATCAGGCTATTCTCCGTATAGTTTTTCTCCTACAGTAGGGTTTTGGGGCCATAGTCTTGTTCGGGTATTTTGATATAGTATGCAGCTTTGAAGAACATGGTCAGCATTCTTTGGTGATGCTCCACAAGGGCAGGTTTCGGTCGCCCCAACTTTAAGCTTCCGGAACATATGTTGTCTCAGTGGCGTATCTAGGGTGGGGTGGGGGGGGGGGGGGAGAATTTGAAAATCCCACAGGGCCCCCACTTGAGGGGGTCCCCCAAATGAGTGTTTTTTTACATTAAAAATTAAGCATTACACAAAATACAGGGGCCCCAAAGAGGTTGATCCCACAGGGCCCCCAACCGACGGAAAATTTCTAGCTACGACGCCCCTGTGTTGTCTCATTCTGTTGTGTCCGGTTCTGAAACGAAAAACTATGCGTTGGTCATGTCGAGATAGCTTATAATAAGCGTAGGGCATGTTCGAAAGGAATTATCAGAAATAAAGGTTTTAAAATGCAAAGAATGACGGGGAAAAAAAAGGCTCCACTAGTCAAGAGTTCATTAACCTTGAGAAATGTTTGTGCGTATGTGTGTAGGGTGGTTCATACTTTTATAAAGCAACCATGTGTGTCAGGTGGGCGGGGCTCAGAGTCGGCACGATGTGCTGAGAAGACATAAACATGTCCACTACGCAGACAACAGTTCGTCCAATCAAATCACGAGACTAAAGAGGCCATTTATATAGTTCATTAACGCCGGCACGCACACTAGACATGTGGACACATGTACAGACATGTATTTATGTTTTAATTGATTATTACCAAAACTGGGGTATACAACAGATTTTGTTTTAATCAAACATCAGCGTCGTGGTGGCATAGTGGTAGATAGGCGTTTGGCTTCCGAACCGAGAGGTCTCTGGTTCGAATCTCGGTGAAGACTGGAATTTGGAATTTCGGGGATTTAAACTAAAGGCGGTTGCATGTTGTGTTGCCTTATTCTCGTTCAACGTCAAGCATAGAAACTATTAGAAACAGACGACCTTTACATCATTTGCTCTATATAGTATATGAAAGGGGATATTTCTCTTTTTTTATATAATATATAATAAATATATATGTAATATAGGCCTATATAAATTGTTCCCCGCAGGTGGTTAACGCCAAGCTTTCTCCAATCTCTTGACTTAACTCAGACGACTTATCAGCTATATTTCTTCTAAACAGCTAGATCTAAACTCTAGAATTTTCTGTGACCTTAACATGGCAAGGGTGCACTAAAACTTAGACATTGTCTTCGTATCTGGACTCCCTCATATGCTCACCAATCTACCCCCCACCACACACACCCCTTTTTTTTTTCCTTAGATACCTTATCTCTATTTACACAACGCTGCAGATGTGAGTTGCATCGTGTGGACATTGTCCTAGTTCAAGCAAGGTCACGGTCATTGCCCTAGTTCAAGCAAGGTCACGGTCATAGACCTTGTGACTAGTGACGCAACCTGTCATTAGTTACACGCTAATCCAGCGCTTCACCGACTGGGGACATTTTAACGCGGGAACCAAGACTGTTTAAATCTTTATGGGGACGAACCTTTTTAAATTCGCTAATTTAACTTGAGCTGTAACTGTTTGTTGAGGTAACATGCAAATATTCCCCAAGTTACTTACCATATCTGTGTACAAAAGAATCTGTACTAGAGATTAATGAGCAACAACATGATTTATACCGTAATATATATAAAATTTCTTTTTTTTTAAAAATGGGAGGTGTGCATAACTAAGGAAAAATATTGTTACATTTACTGACATGACCTTACACTTTATAAAAGTTTTTATGATAAAAACATGTCTTGTAAAAAAAAAGTTGGGTCGATGGTTCTCAAAATTTCCTTTCAGCCACAGAAGACGAAAACCAAAGGGATTTGGACGTTTTTGTTGACAACCTAGCAGCCTATACATTTCTTTAATCTATATCGCAAGGATGTAGGGAGACAGCTTACAGACTCAAGTTATAAGCAGGTGGGGTGCGTCCATCTAAGTTTTAGAACCGTTAACAATGCGACGCAGCTATCGCATGATGTCTTTAAACTGAACTTATTTCAACTATTTCTGGTTTGTGACCAAGTTCAGGCTAACCTTGCATTGTATCTGCTATCTAGAGTCTAGTCCTGGAGATATATAGAGGTGGAGACTTTACAGGTTCCGCATGTTCTCACATCTGCTTCTATAATTAGTGTATTGTGTAATTAATGTAATATGTAAGCCTAATTAGTTGTGTAATTAATGTAAGTTATTGCTAAGCTGGAGGTTGGGACAGGTGACTAGGTCCAAACATTTAGACCCATATTGTAATGACAAGACGCGTAGAAGTTTTGGGTTAATCGGGTTTTTATAGAATGACGTGACGAGTAATTAAAAACTAGGATTAGAGAATTAGAGAAAGTGTAGAAACGGATAAGACACCTAGAAGGACGACATTTTGACTGTGCCCTTTTTCAAGTATTAAATTGTTAAAGTTTCAACTAGCGTTTCTTAAGTTTGTTTATTAATCTTTGTAAGTGTGTGCAAGAGCTCGCAACTACACAACTACACAACTAGAACTATCTACACAAGCACCATTACAATATGCACAAGGAATTCCGCTCCAGATAACATAGTCTTTTCAGTGGACATTGTTCCAGAAAAAAAAGGTCTTTTCAGCGGACATTGTTCCAGATAATATGGTCTTTTCAGCGGACATTGTTCCAGAAAAAAATGGCATTTTCAGCGGACATTGTTCCAGATAATATGGTCTTTTCAGCGGACATTGTTCCAGAAAATATGGTCTTTTCAGCGGACATTGTTCCAGATAACATGGTCTTTTCACTTAAAAGTAATACATCGATTAATAAACTATAAACAAGATGTAATCCACTGGTCAATTTGGTGGACAAAATGATTATTTGCTAAGTGTTCAAGAAAATGTGTTTAGAACGCATTCTTTGGGAAAAAAAGGTCTCTAGTCTTGCCAAACTTGATCGCTGTGACTTGCACA
>JADKLZ010034213.1:0-15339 GCA_021533235.1 Biomphalaria straminea
GGTGACTACATATGCCCAACCTGCGATCGCAGCTGTGTATCAAGGATCGGCCTCTTTGGTCACACAAGAGCTTGCAAGGGGAAAAGATCGTCTCTAGAGACGTAAAATGCCACAGAGATATAAGCTTTTAATTTTTGTTGAACTTTTAATTTCTATTTTTCTTGTTCATTATACTTTTTATGCAAACTACATTTGCAGACATAATGTTTTGCCTCGTCGTTTTTTACAATAATCCCACTTTGATGACGTCATTTGAAGCTCAATTCCTAAATTTGAATTTGTGAAATTCACGACGTTGCGCTCGTGAATATGTTTGAGCAGAAATGTTTACTGGCGCTTTCATTTCATTATGTTGACATGCTGGAAGTTAACAAGCCTAATTACACTGTCTATCTCATTCATATTCCTAAATTTTAAAAAAAATGACCACCTTAAGGCGAAAACTTGTTAATTAGAAGTCACAGTTCTTCCTGGAGGGATCAAAGCTGTCTGCTTGTTCCACCTCAAGGCGATGTCCCACGAATCGTTCCTTATGATTGGCTTCACTTAGGTCAGGCTGGGAGATCAGCTGGAGGCTGGCAATAAAGTTTGGTTATTACTTAGAGGCTAGCTCCTATATTGTTTTTCTTTCTCTTTTTACAGACTCTGTTTCTTTTTGTTGAGTTTGTAATAATGTTGTCAGTGTGGAGCTCTTCTGGTTTGGAAACACAGACAATATTGTCATAACTTAAGCCCTTAATCTATCGACTTTTTTTTATGAAATTAAGTACTTTGTCATACAGTGTTATGCTTATACTAGTGACTCAGGGCCGGATTTAATGTAGGGCAGGTTGGCTACTACCACTAGGACTACACAAGAAAAGATGTCTCTTGTTCCACAAAAGAGCCAAAAAAATATATCCAAATTTCGGCGGGTTAAAAACTTTTTTTTCTAACATTATTTTACGCATTTTTACCGTAGACACATGTCGGTAGGCAGCAATGTCGTGATCAAGAAGTGTCCATGTGTAGTGTGCTCATAATATATGGAAACAACTCCGGATTTACGTGGGTCTACAAAGTGACTTACCCTCGAAGAAAAAAAGTAAAGTTCCCCTTTCAGACCTTGTGGTCTATAGGGCAGATGATCATCTGATTCTGTGGCCTACGGTTAACGAGGGTGTCATGTGGCCAGCACAACGACCAACCGCCTTTACTTTTCCCCGACTAACGTCAGGTACCCGTTAGAGCTGAGTAGACTCAGGCGCCCGAAGTTCCTGAAAATATCAGAAATTAAAAAATCCCAGTCTTCACCAGGATGCGAACCCCGGTCCCCGGTTGGGCAGCCAAGCGATTTACCGCTCAGCCAAAGTGCCTCTGACTTACCCTCTATAAACAAAAAAATGTTCACTTTTTAAAACTAAAATATCCTCTTTGAATGCCCTTTCCTAATACACCGTACTATCCTACTTCCACTAAAGCCCAACATAACCAAAATTTCAGATATATTTTTAAAGTGTTTTTTTTTTTTTTTTTTGTTAAACTTTCAAAATTGAACTAAGGAATGTTCAAATGCCAAATTGACTAGAGGATCAAAGGAGATACACTAGCAGAAGTTTTAATGACATAAGATCGATAGGAGATATGATGGAACAAACACTTTATGGGGTAGACTGAAATCGATGAATATAGACCTGCCAAACTATTTACTTTATCAGTATAGATTCTTATTGTATTATAGTTTTAAATCCATTGGACAGATCAATATTTATTGATTTGAAATATGAAACAAGTGCTACTAGGAGAAAGTATTATTTATTTAAATTATTGACCAATGACCCACTGCTTTACGCCTGTAGAAGATGGGAGATAGTAATCAATTGTAGAGATTATATATATACATTTAAAGCCAAACATCATCTCTTTCCATCATTTCTTCACATCACTTCATGACATCCTTTCATGACATCATCACTTGACATCATTTCATCAGATTATGTCTTGACATCATCACTTTACAACATTTTTTTCACATAATTTCTTAACATAATCTCTTAACATAATCTCTTGACATCATCTCTTGACATCATCTCTTGACATCATGACTTCACAAAATTTCTTCACATAATTTCTTAACATAATCTCTTGACATCATCTCTTGACATCACAGATTATCTCTTGACACCATCTCTTGAAATCATCACTTCACGCCATTTCTTCAGATCATCTATTGACATCATCTCTTGACATAATCATTACTTCACACCATTTCTTCACATCATCTCTTGACATCATCACTTCACACCATTTATTCACATAATTTCTTAACATAATCTCTTCACATCATCTCTTGACATTACAACAAATTTCCTAACGGACAATAAAGATTATTTATTATTATTATTATGTTAGAGAAGAACGAGTATTCTTATTATTGTTATTATTATTATCTCTTGACATCATCTCTTGACATCATCACTTCACGCCATTTCTTCAGATCATCTCTTGACATCATCACTTCACAACATTTATTCTCATAATTTCTTAACATAATCTCTTGACATCATCTTTTGGCTAAATCTTTTGAAATCATTCCTCGAGATCATCTCTTGACATCATTTTTTCACATCATCTCTTGACATCACCTCCTGACATCATCTCTTTACGGCATTTCTTCACATCTTTAATCATCATCTCTTGACCTCATTTCTTCACATCATCTCTTGACATCATTTCTTCACATCATCTCTTGACATCATTTGTTGACATCATCTCTTGACCTAATTTCTTCACATCATCTCTTGACATAATTTCTTCACATCATCTCTTGACATCATTTGTTGACATCATCTCTTGACCTCATTTCTTCACATCATCTCTTGACATAATTTCTTCACATCATCTCTTGACATCATCTGTTGACATCAATCTCTTGACCTCATTTTTTCACATCATCTCTTGACATCATTTGTTCACCTCGTCAGTTCACAATACTTTGCATTACTTCCCCTCGTCCCTTAGTCTTTGAACCACACACACAAGGATGAACTGTTGACCATCTCCGTCCATTCCTAATTTCTCCAAGAGTCTCTTTATTCACAACACCCTCCGATCCCCGATGTTTTCTTCCCATCGCTTCTTTTGTATGACTTCTATTTTGTTCCCTGCTACTATTCGCCGGGGTCTCAGCAAGTCCTACGGATCTCGTGCTATAAACATTACTATAATATCTACGCGTTGATAACCTGTAAAGTGATTGTACTTTTGAAACATAAGCAATATGCTAGTTTTGTAGGTGGTCTCCTAAATAATTATTAGGTTTATTTGGAAAATCAGTCCAAATATTGAATGTGAACGTTTTCTCTGCAGGTTATATCTATCTGTATCTATCGGTATAAGTTTAACAGGACTTCATCATAACTGTATCTATCGGTATAAGTTTAACAGGACTTCATCACAACTGTATCTATCGGTATAAGTCTAATAGGACTTTATCATAACTGTATCTATCGGTATTGGCTACAATCATAATTGTATCTGTGGTTAACAGGACCCTATTATAACTATCTTTCGGTACAAGTTTGTCTGTGTCCTACCATAAATATATCTATCGATATAAGTTTAACTGGACTGTATCTATCAATATGTCAGTTCTAATTCTGATACTTGACATATCTGACGAACACCCCAGTCAACAACATGCCAACTCTAATTTTACTACAGTCATGGTCGTTTGTAAACTCATCGTTATGTTTTGAAAGAAATAGCCTTGGCCCAAATTTAAGTCCCAGATCTCCGAGTACACGAGAATCCATACGATAATACGATTTCACATCCCCCACCGAGAAATGTCTGATAGGATCAAATTAGTTTTATGGTATCTTCATGCCTTGTGCTAAGTCTCTCGATGAACGCTATTTACCATTGGATATTGATGACAGTTAGTTCTAACACACTTTTATATTTTTATTTAGTCATGGTGGTCAAGAGGCTAAGAGGCGCTTGGCTTGGCTTGGTTTGGCTACCTAGAAGGGAGCTCGAGGTTCGACACCCGACTCGGGCAGAGTTGTGTTTACTGAGCGCCTAAAGGCAGCACGGAAAACCAACTACTAGATACCCTCCCCCCCCACTGGTCCACAAATGAGATTGGACCAAAGCGCTCTGAGCATGCTATAAGCATGAAAGTAGCGTTATATTTTAATCGTCCTGATCTGCTACTCATCGATAAAAAAGAAAAAGTAGCTACCATTATTGACATTGCCGTACCACTATCTCACAACTTAAGAAAAACTGAGTTAGAAAAACAACGAAAATATGGGAACCTAGGCTTGGAGATTAAGCGTCTTTGGAAGCTTGCTAAAACAACAATATACCCCATTGTTATATCAAACGAGGGGATAATAACAACTGACCTCACAGATACCTTCAAGGCCCTTGGTATTCCTAGGAACATTCTCGTTGCCTGTCAGAGCGCGGTACTGCTGCAGACCGGCCACATCACCAGAAAATTCCTCAGTGGAAACTGATAAAGGGACTACGGTGAATTTTGTTTCCCTTTAACGAAACTCGACCCTGGCTGCGCCAGAGAAAGAATACTCGTTATTTTATCATAATAATAATAATAAGTTATCTAAAATAACAATATACACCATTGTCATATCAACCAAGGAGATAATAACAATTGACCAAACAGATACTTTCAAGGCTCTGGGCATTCCTAGGAACATTCTCGTTGCCTATCAGAGGGCGGTACTGCTGCAGACCTGCCACATCACCATAAAATTCCTCAGTGGAAACTGATAAAGGGAATACGATGAATTTTATCTCCCTTTAACGAAACTCGACCCTGGCTGCGTCAGAGAATGAACACTCGTTCTTTTCTAAAATAATAATAATAATAATAATCATTCCTTATGGATCATAGGGTCTCACCAAAAACACGCCACTGTCCACGGTCTCTTGCAAGTTTTTTGATGGTTTCCCAGCTCTTTCCGGCCCTCTCGGCTTCCTCTAGTATACTTCGTTCTTTTTGGTCTTCCTCTAGGTCTTGTTCCCTAGGGGTTCCACTCTAAGGCCTGCCTAACTCTGTTGCTGGTATCTTTTCTAAGGGTGTAACCAATCCCCGTCCTCTCTAAGATCTGCACCTCTATATTTTCTGCCTACTCATTTACCACAGTTTGGTGATGTCTACTTTGTCTTACCAGTGTATTTACTTATTACTCTATATTCATGATTCGCTTCATTCCATAAGTTATTTGGTCCGAGAACCGTTTATACAGTAGAACGTCGTTTATTCGTCAAATATTCGTACTGCTTTTTAATTGTTTTATTAAGCTTATATTTAACCATTCTGTCTGTTGGTCTGTCTGGTAAAAAGTTGGAACATGATTTTTTTATCCCATTTCTCCCACTTCCCATTCTTGGCTCAAGTTGAAATTTGGCACAATTATTCACCGAACATGACAAGACATGAATCAATGAAAAAAATTAATCAGATTAGTTAATTAATTGTTGGTGATTGTCACATATGCAATTCTAGGTTTATTTATGTATTTCATTATTTGGTAAGGCCACTTATCAAAACCTACAATCTGGGTTTTTTACTATACGGGTTTAACCCGGGATCTATTTATAGCTTGTCTGAAGACTTCTGGAATTCAAATCTATTGGGTAGTTTGAATAAAAAGACATTTTGAAAGGAGGCGCGTTTACAAAGGGTGTATCAGTCCGAGCTTAGATTCAGTCTAGATGAGTCGCATTGTTAGATCTGATATGTTTATTTAAGAAAAAGTATGTCTTTTTGGACTCAGAAGTTTTATTAATATTATTTGTACATAGCTGTACTTATGTTGAGTTTAAATAAAGGTTCCTGTATTGTTTCATCAAAGGCATTTACTCTGTTGAATCCTAGATCGTCATTATTCTACATTATTATATTCAAGATACAATCCCCGGCACACGGTCTGTATGGTCTTGCTTCAAGTAATACAGCATAGACAAGGCACTTCAACGAAAGTTATACCAAGATCATATTTGACCGTGACATTGATTAATTATTTAGTTTGATATGGAAATAAAGGGAATAAATGCTTCTTAATGAACGCCGTGGATGTATGTATGGATTTAATCCTTTAATTTACATTTTTACATGTTTTTTTTTTATCTCCCACTTCCCATTCTCAGATCAAAGTTTACATAATTAACCGTAGTGGATGAAGATGCACGAATCGATCCGAAAATTAACCAATTATTAATCAGTACTAATTAATTAATTTTTTTATAGCTGAAAGGGAGCTAAACCCTGCAATTTCAGAAAGATGGCAGTAATTAGCAGTTCTTTCCCTTAAATATGCTTTGTTTTTCGAAAGAATTCTTTTTTCTATTTCTTTTTTTATTGTTTTTACAAAGCTTATATCAATTCACTCTGTCTGTCTGTCTGTCTGTCTGTCTGGTACAATTTCTTTACACTCTATTTCTCCCACGCCCATTCTCAGATCACGTTGAAACTGTTCAACTATTATTAATTGTATGTAACATAACAAGGATTTACGAAAGGATCAACTAATCCGATAATAAATTATTAGTTATTACCCTTTTTTGTTATTTTTAATTTCGGAAAAGGGAAATAACTTTTACAATATTGAGTAATGTAGTTGTCGGTGTCGAGTTCTTTCCCTTAGATAAACTTTGTGTGTTTTTTTAAAGACATTTTTATATTTGCTAGTCTTATTATTAATATTATTATTGTGATCTTTCAGATATGCAGCACTGCACACTGCCATCGTTAGCGACAACCCAGAGATGTGTGACTTGCTCCTTCGTTGGGAGGCCAACGTTGAAGAAACGACTGACGAAAACTCCACCCCGCTGCAGCTGGCCTGCGCCACGCCTGGGCTCAAAAACAGGCTGGCCATCGTGGAGAAGCTCCTGGCGTACGGAGCCAACCCCAACGCCAACGCCCCCTTCTCCTCCTACAGCAGCCCGTTCCTCTCCCCGCTCACAGAGTACATGCGCTGCGAGACGGACCAGGTGGACTACAACGTCGTCCACGCCCTGATCCTCTACGGAGCTCGTGTCCACTTCCGTGCCGCCTCCACAGCAAGCAGGGCCAAAGACCCGCACGGAATCCTTCACTGCATCCAGCACCTGAAGAAGAAACCCGAAGTCTTTCACCTGCTTGTCAGTGCCTCCACCGTCTTCGATGTAGACTCTATTCAAGCGTACAGTAGCTTGTCTCCTGACCAGCGTTACACCCTTCTCGCCGTGTGTGGGGGCCCCCGAGATTTGAGGACATTAACCCATTTATACCTACGATCCTATCTCAAGAGGAAATTTCAGGAAAGCGTAAAGAAACTGCCTCTTCCCGCAATGGTTAAACAGTTTCTATTATTTAATCCATCAGACAACTACAAGAATAAATCTGAATGATTGATACTGCAAGCTAGAAAGTTTCTTAGAATGAGTCATCGTTCTGTCGCAAGCAAGGTCTGAAGATTATTTCCTTCATTGGACGAAGACAGTATCGCCTCGACATTTCATGTTTTGAAATGTGAATCAGCCGTGTGATATTATTGCTTTTTTTTTAACTTATTCAATATTTTAACGAGAATGAGTCGTCACCTAATTTCAATGAGTGTGATTTATCTGTTCTGATGTACAGCAAATGTGAATAAATAATAAATAAAACGTTTCAAACTATTTGATTGTAACAAAATTACCCAAGGTGTTAACGCTTTCTATGTTTACCTCCGTCCACTCTACTCTCACTCTTTAAAGTTGTAAAGTATTTATATCCTTTATTTTTTTTTCTATAAAGCTTATATCAACTCTGTCTGTCTGTCCGTCCGTCTGTCTGTCTGTCTGTCCGTCCGTCTGTCTGTCTGTCCGTCTGTCTGTCTGGGTGGACTCTTTTACTCGTTATTTCTGCCATTTCCAAATCTTGGATCAAGTTGAAACTTTGCACAATTATTCATAGTAGCGACATCACAAAAATCAGTCTTAAAATAAACCAATTTGTTAATCATGCAGAAATGTAGCAAGGTGTGGGGAAAAAAGCCTTGCATAGAGAATAATGTCATTCGCTTTAAAATCTCAATTAAGAATAGTCTATTAAACTTCTATTTTTTTGAAAGTGCTTGAGTGGCTTATAGCTAGAAAGTCAGCCTTCCACCATAGTGGCTTGTGACCCCGAGTACGAATTAACTTGTTTAAATTTGTTTGTTATTTATATTTTCTTATTCATGACTAGTATTGATCTCACAAATGACTTTTCCCCTTTCTATCCTCATATTTTTTTTCTGTTTCTTTTATGGTGATTGAAAAATTGATTTTTAGAGTAAGACAAATTGATTTAATGTACATTCAAAGCCTGCCTTTCTCCTAGATCAGGGGTCGGCAACCTTTTGAGTCGAAAGAGCCAAAATTACAATTTACAAATCTAAAATTTTTTAAAGAGCCGCAACATCTTTTTTCTTGCCAACTATAAATAGTACTTACTTTTTAATGAAAAAAAAAGTTTTATTCCAATATAAGTAGTGTTTTTCACCCCCAAAAAATAATTTAGGAAACAACAAAACAGTTAAACCTTTACTCACAACACTAACTTATACTTCAATAACAAACAATTGGACAAACTAATTGTATAAGAGCGATGGCTTTGCACAGTTTTAGAAAGTTTGGATACATTTGGCTCATAGCTTGTTTCTAGTTTCGAACACTGCTCTAAATTTTGATTTGTTAGTTGGCTTCTTACTTTACTTTTAATTATATTTATGCAGGAGAACGCTTTCTCGCACGAATATGTCGATCTAAAGATAGCCGGCACTCCTACTAAAAAATTTTTCACTAGACTGTAGCAATCTGGATTTCTATTCAACACATCACGTCGCGGCATTCCTTTAAAGGCTCTCCACTTTTGTTAAGTACATCATTTCTGGACCTCCAAACTCTTCCAACTTGATTTTTAACTATGTACATTTTCCACCCCACAAAACTTTTTAAATCGATCAATTGCATTTCTAGAGATCCAGTATCAATTCCAAAATGATCAATGTGGATTTTGTTACTATTTGTATTGAGAGGATTTACTTGGAATCCTAGAATGGTTGGCTTTGCACTGCTCAAACCTATCAAGAAATTCATCTTACATATTTTTTTACACCTGTGCTGAAGTAATTCATGTCAAAAGTTGCACTTATTTTAACGCGATTATGTTGTAGACATTGAAAATGAAGTATCTTGCCGCTCTGAATATCTGCAAAAATATTTTTTCTTTAAAACAAAACGAATTCTTCTATCAAAATATAGACTGAGTTTTATTTTCTTTGTAGTTGTAGATTCAGCTCATTTAATTTCGTTTTTATATCCATCATAAAGTAACTTTCTTACAACCATTTGTTGTTCTCTAATTCAGGGCGATGAAGTGTATATATTTCATTCAAGTACAAAGCGAAAGGTTTAAACATTTGGAAAGCCATTGCACTTTATTGGGAAGAAAGAGTCTTTATTTCCTTTAATAATTATTTAAACTGACTATGGTAGAATGCTTTTGACAAGATGCTGTTGACATTCTTGATTTTTTTTTTTTTTAGGAAACCTCAGCTTTTTAGCTTTGGACATCAGTTGTCGAGCTATTTTCATCCTAGGGATCCTTGGGCTTTTGCCTCTTTTCTTGCCTCTTTTATGGTAAAAATTTCTGTCTTTTGAACAATGCGATCTGGATGGCACAAAGTGCTTCTTGCTTTGGTTTATAATTCCGTGAAATGTAACAATTTCATGGTTTATTTTGCTCAGAAAAAATGGTTGTTGCCCCTTTATTTGTTTCTGTCATGCTTGTGGCCCCACCAGTTGCTATTGAAACGATTTTATTTAAAACGAGCTTATTGTTTTCAAGGTTTTTTTGGAAAGACTGACCATATGGGCAACTTGTGCCGTGTCTTTATATCGCAAGGTTCATCTATAGTAAGTGATAAGACGGAAGAAAGTTGAATATCTTTCACATGCAAATATGTTACATTTGAAGATATGTTAGCTATTCTATCTTGTACTGTTTTAGAAGATAGTGGCAAATCTTTGTTGTTGTTGTTTTTTTGTCTCAAGATTTCTGGTTTGTTTTGAAATCACGAAACGGTTCTTCAGATCCAAAGAGCCGCATCTTTCATCTGCATATATGTTACATTTGAAGACATGTTAGATATTCTATCTCGTACTGTTTTAGAAGATAGTGGCAAATCTTTGTTGTTGTTTTTTTCTATTTGTCTGAAGATTTCTGGTTTGTTTTGAAATCACGAAACAGTTCTTCAGATGCACGAAGGGAGCAGTCTTTGACGTTTATAAATGGTTTGCCTTTTTATGCAATTTCTAGTCGTACCGCCATATTAGCATTACTTGTACATGGCTTCTAACTTTAAGAAGATAATTCGCTTCTAACTCATTTAGTTGAAACAACAAACTATACGTCCATTCCCTGCCAAAGCGAGTGCTGAAGATGCCAAGTCGTCTTGCGTCGAAAGCGAATTAAAACCTACTTAGAAACATCCGAAACTACCGAGAGTTTCAGATGGGCTGACAACAGTGATAACGCGTGTAATGGGGAAGGGGTGTTGTGAAAAGAGAGTACAAGTGGCTGAGAGATTTTTCGGTGCCTAGTGCAAATTTAACAATTCGAACTTTTTCAATTTTTTATTTCTTTTCTATAAGATAAATAATATTTGCGTATGGAACTAAAGAGCCGCAACTTTACATCCAAAGAGCCGCATGCGGCTCGCGAGCCGCGGGTTGCCGACCCCTGTCCTAGATATATATCAACTTAGCGACAGTGACAAGATTATTAAAAAGAAATTAAAAGAAATCTCAAAATCAATTTTTAAAATAGTGACGGACAGACAGTAGTCAGACATGATGTCATGATGCCCTTTGGTGAGCGCAAAAAATTGTTCAAATTATCAATACAAAAGTCGTGCTAATAAAATTTTTGTTTCTCGCTAATTTCTTCATTTCAATTTGTAATTACCCGATAGTTTTTGTCATTCATTAAAATAATACTTCTGTGTGTGTTCCATTAAGTTGGTAATCTTCTCTCTCGTTGGAGTGCTCGTTTAATTCTATTTCTGTTCTTCGGGAGGAATCTAATTGTCCTTTTTTTTCCTGGCATCTTTAAGTAAGCGTTTAAGTGACACGTTGAAATGTTTTGATTATTACAAATACTGACCGAAGTAGATACGTGAGTTTCATATGGCTGAAACTAAAACAATGCTATTAGAAGATTTAGTGTTAGGGTGTATTTGAAGTAAATTGTTGAACCATTTTGTATTTTTTAGCATAGTTTACAAATACAAAAAAAAAAAGGCTACAAAGACAGTTTGTGCGGAAACACAAACTCAAAATCGGCACCAGAAGTGGTCTACCCAATCAGGTAAAAATATTTTCAGAAAGAACATCAGAATGAAATTCTATCAAAGACAAATGACAGAGAAGAATGGACAAAGAAGGTTGGCAGATCTTGTTTGGTGCCCCAGCAGTCCAGCAGACCAAGGGATAGGTGAAAGTGAAGGTGAACTTAGATGTGAACCTGGTCTGTCTGATGTCTTATAATGAATATCTAATTGATCTAATTGTTTTGTAAAGGGTCCATCTCTTACGAAAAAAACGTTTCCGTAAAAAAAAAGAAAACAAATCCTTTAGTTATATTTAAAAAAATGGTGCTTGATTAAGTGATTTAAAAATTAGATTTTTCGCTTTCAGAAAAGAAAAAAAGTAGCCGTTGGATCAGAACTTTGAAGGGTCTAAAATATTATGATGTCGAATTTTTTCGCTATCTTTTCTAGTTTACGAGATCTAAACGAAATGGACTGACGGACGGACAGACGTTCCACACAAAACTAATAGCGTCTTTTCCCCTTTAAAAGAAAACATCTAATAAAATACCCAGAAAGACACAAAGATAAAGGCGCATTGCTTATTCCATATACTAAGACAAATTTACACAAATGATCCTTCTTCCCTAGTGCCTTAGAGTATGAAAAGGACGTTATTGAATGTGTGTCTGCGTGTTTCTATGGTGACAATGGGAAGAGGTTAGTGATTGGTTGTGAATGATGCAACATAGGTGGCACTGTCGTCACTTGGTCTTAGGAGAGACGACTCCAGAACGTGAGACTGAAAGGTTTTGTTATTGTAGTGTTATTGTAGTGGCTGGGCATAAATTTAAGTCATGGGTTGACTGACCTACATGACAATACGAATTTGTATTTTATCTTATATCAGCTTAATTCTGTCTACACTATAATAAACGTTGCATGTAGTACTGTTCACATAAAGTTACTCAAGTTATTTCAAATTTTATTAGTTAAGATATAACTACTAGCAAAGAAAAGCAGTTTGGTGCAACAAGTCAACGACCGAGAACATTTACGGGTAGCCTGTGTCAGCCAGGAAAACCAACGATTTAGCAGAGCTTACATATATGACTAGCTTTACATATGAAGCCACTTATTACCTTACCTTTTAAAGTAACGTCTGTAATTTATAAGATAACAGTCGGTCTTAGCAGTACGTGGGGCCAAGGACCAGTGCCAAACAAGGGCCCCGGATATTTGTACAATGGGTTGACAATGACAAAAAAAAGCTCCATATCGCGGACCCCTCTTAGGATTGTGGTCTTTGTGGTCCCAAGCTCGTATCTGTTTTGGATGCCCTTACATTATTTAAAAAATAATTTTTAAAAAATCTAAATCAACCACCGTCGGTCAATGGTTATGCCTGCGCAGGATTCGAATACAAGCCTTTCTATTATTATTATTATTATTATTATAGAATCAAATCTGATTTTAAGCGTCACCGAGAATTTGTTTTCGTGTTACTGCACTAATAATTAATGAATAATTGCTATGTCTTCGATTCCGAAGATTAAAAATTAGTGCATTGTTTAACATGTTTATGCAAGCCCAACTGTAACCTGCTTATTATTTCACATATTGTGCAGACAAAGCCGTTGCCTGTCTTCAACAACGCTTACATATATTTCCCTAGTGTGTCCATCGAGCTTAGTGAGAGCTCGTCAACACTCTACCTGCTGCTATGATATAGTTAATATTGAAATAAAAGCTACATAACATTTAAAGTACATTTAATTGAATATGAAGAATCAAAGAAATACGTGAGCTAAGAATAATTATAGTATAAAGTATAAATGAATCTAAAAGGGAACTGAAAATTGATTTTTGGTATCAGGGGCGTAGCAAGAATTTTTCGGTATGGGGGATAATTTTTTTTACTTACCCTTATCTCCATATGTGTGTGAGTGTTAGAAAACGTAATTAATCTTCATTACATTCTGATCCTGCATTCTTTCGGGCGCTTCGTTTGTACCTTAGAATAGGTTCTCCCTAGATTTAGTAGAAAGACAGAAACATAATGCCTTTGCCAGCTAAGGGGTCCAGGAGAGCCCTGTGAGCTATGCCCATGACTATTATGTCGATCAACCTTAAGGTCAAAATCATCACGGTTGATAAGAGCGATGATTTATGTCACAAAGTCTAGATTTAGACCGTGACTCCGACCAAACAGAATAGACTTTGTTTTCTTTTATAACCTTCGGATGTTTCTGCTGAAATGAAGATTATCATGTTCCTGAGTGAATAAAGATTATCATATTACTTCAGATTTGAAAATTATCATATTCAAGCAGAAATTAAGATTATCATGTTCCAGCAGAAATTGATATTATTATGTTTCTGCAGAAATGAAAATTATCATGTTCTTGCAGATTTAAAGATTGTCATGTTCCTGCAGAATGATAAAATCATGTTTCTGCAGAAATTAAGATAATCATGTTCCTGCAGAAATGAATATAATCATGTTCCTGCAGAAATAAAGATAATCATGATCCTACAGAAATTAAGATCATCATGTTCCTGCGGAAATGAAGATTATCATGTCCAATGCCCAAAGCTGCTGCAGGACGACAGAGGATGGAGAGCTGACAGAGATTACACTCTGTGACATCGTTACGACCGTCCAATCCCCCTAGATTTGCTAGTGTCTGGACCTGTCAGTGGCTGTACTGACTGACAAGGACAGATGCAATCCATTTTCACTTCACTCTTACCAAAAATATTTCTGCTCCTTATCTCAATCTCGCGTCTGAGTTAAAAACAAAAAAGTCTTCTGTTGTTATGTCCAAGCCATCTGTCCACGCGTGTGTGTTTATGCTTAAAAAGAAAAAAGACATAACAATTCATGTACAGTGCAGTGTTCCGCTAACTTATATACAATATACAGTTTTTGCTATTGCCACAATTATCGATGTTATTAATGCTGGAGTTTCTGAGGGGCGTATTGATTCTTCCCCCGGGTGTCCACTGCGTGGCGTTGAGTTCCTGGTGATTAGCAGTTTCCTTTTTAGTCGCCTGGGTTTAATTCTCTTTTCCCCCTTTTTTTTTGCCTCTTTTCAATCTCTTTTTGTCTTGGAGTTCCAGATGTTTCTCACATTCTGTGGAAATCTTTAATCTAGCTAGACTGGGCATTCTGATAGTTTTTTTTTTTTGTTTGTTTGATTCTCTTCCTCTTCTCTTTCTTTTATGCAATCTCTTTCTCTTTCTCTCTCCTCCATTCTTTTTTCTTTTATTTCTCTTAATGTTTTTTTTTCACTTCCTCTTATGTCTGTCTCTTATATGTCTCTCTCATTACCTCATATTTCTCTCTCTTTCTCTCTCTCTCTTTCTCTATTTTTTTCTCTCTTTTTCCCTCTCTCTCTATCTCGGTCTTTCTATCTTTCCCCCCTCTATTTTCTCTCTCTCTCTCTTTTTCTCTCTCTTTCCCTCTCTCTCTCTCTCGGTCTTTCTCTCTTCCCACCCTCTATTTTTCTCTCTCCCTTCCCTCTCTCTCTTACTCTCTTTATTTATCTCTCTTTCTTTCTCTCTCTTTCTCTCGTTCTCTTTTCTCTCTATTTCTTTCAATTTTTCTCTCTCTCTTTCTACCTCCCTCTCTCTGTCTCTCCCCCCTCTCTCTCTCTTTATCTCACTCTTTCTCTCTCTTTCTCTCTCTCTGAAAGAAAGAGATAGGCCTAAGAGGTAGATACCGTATTCTCTTTTTGTTTTTTTTCCTTTTATTTTTTTTTCTTCCTTTTTCTCTCTCGTTTTTCAAATTCCTCAGACTATATTATTATTTCACATTCAAGGTAATTACAGCCTCTACATCCTACCCACTGTCTTTTCTGAGACACATGAGACATTGTGAAGCAAGCTGGTAACTATATCTCTAAGCTGCAATTATTTCAAGCAATAACTAAAATTATTTTTTGTCTGGTGTGGAAAGAAACATTTCGCCAGTTAACTCGTAAAAATAGTTCTAAATGCCAAT
>JADKLZ010034214.1:0-15067 GCA_021533235.1 Biomphalaria straminea
GGTGACTACATATGCCCAACCTGCGATCGCAGCTGTGTATCAAGGATCGGCCTCTTTGGTCACACAAGAGCTTGCAAGGGGAAAAGATCGTCTCTAGAGACGTAAAATGCCACAGAGATATAAGCTTTTAATTTTTGTTGAACTTTTAATTTCTATTTTTCTTGTTCATTATACTTTTTATGCAAACTACATTTGCAGACATAATGTTTTGCCTCGTCGTTTTTTACAATAATCCCACTTTGATGACGTCATTTGAAGCTCAATTCCTAAATTTGAATTTGTGAAATTCACGACGTTGCGCTCGTGAATATGTTTGAGCAGAAATGTTTACTGGCGCTTTCATTTCATTATGTTGACATGCTGGAAGTTAACAAGCCTAATTACACTGTCTATCTCATTCATATTCCTAAATTTTAAAAAAAATGACCACCTTAAGGCGAAAACTTGTTAATTAGAAGTCACAGTTCTTCCTGGAGGGATCAAAGCTGTCTGCTTGTTCCACCTCAAGGCGATGTCCCACGAATCGTTCCTTATGATTGGCTTCACTTAGGTCAGGCTGGGAGATCAGCTGGAGGCTGGCAATAAAGTTTGGTTATTACTTAGAGGCTAGCTCCTATATTGTTTTTCTTTCTCTTTTTACAGACTCTGTTTCTTTTTGTTGAGTTTGTAATAATGTTGTCAGTGTGGAGCTCTTCTGGTTTGGAAACACAGACAATATTGTCATAACTTAAGCCCTTAATCTATCGACTTTTTTTTATGAAATTAAGTACTTTGTCATACAGTGTTATGCTTATACTAGTGACTCAGGGCCGGATTTAATGTAGGGCAGGTTGGCTACTACCACTAGGACTACACAAGAAAAGATGTCTCTTGTTCCACAAAAGAGCCAAAAAAATATATCCAAATTTCGGCGGGTTAAAAACTTTTTTTTCTAACATTATTTTACGCATTTTTACCGTAGACACATGTCGGTAGGCAGCAATGTCGTGATCAAGAAGTGTCCATGTGTAGTGTGCTCATAATATATGGAAACAACTCCGGATTTACGTGGGTCTACAAAGTGACTTACCCTCGAAGAAAAAAAGTAAAGTTCCCCTTTCAGACCTTGTGGTCTATAGGGCAGATGATCATCTGATTCTGTGGCCTACGGTTAACGAGGGTGTCATGTGGCCAGCACAACGACCAACCGCCTTTACTTTTCCCCGACTAACGTCAGGTACCCGTTAGAGCTGAGTAGACTCAGGCGCCCGAAGTTCCTGAAAATATCAGAAATTAAAAAATCCCAGTCTTCACCAGGATGCGAACCCCGGTCCCCGGTTGGGCAGCCAAGCGATTTACCGCTCAGCCAAAGTGCCTCTGACTTACCCTCTATAAACAAAAAAATGTTCACTTTTTAAAACTAAAATATCCTCTTTGAATGCCCTTTCCTAATACACCGTACTATCCTACTTCCACTAAAGCCCAACATAACCAAAATTTCAGATATATTTTTAAAGTGTTTTTTTTTTTTTTTTTTGTTAAACTTTCAAAATTGAACTAAGGAATGTTCAAATGCCAAATTGACTAGAGGATCAAAGGAGATACACTAGCAGAAGTTTTAATGACATAAGATCGATAGGAGATATGATGGAACAAACACTTTATGGGGTAGACTGAAATCGATGAATATAGACCTGCCAAACTATTTACTTTATCAGTATAGATTCTTATTGTATTATAGTTTTAAATCCATTGGACAGATCAATATTTATTGATTTGAAATATGAAACAAGTGCTACTAGGAGAAAGTATTATTTATTTAAATTATTGACCAATGACCCACTGCTTTACGCCTGTAGAAGATGGGAGATAGTAATCAATTGTAGAGATTATATATATACATTTAAAGCCAAACATCATCTCTTTCCATCATTTCTTCACATCACTTCATGACATCCTTTCATGACATCATCACTTGACATCATTTCATCAGATTATGTCTTGACATCATCACTTTACAACATTTTTTTCACATAATTTCTTAACATAATCTCTTAACATAATCTCTTGACATCATCTCTTGACATCATCTCTTGACATCATGACTTCACAAAATTTCTTCACATAATTTCTTAACATAATCTCTTGACATCATCTCTTGACATCACAGATTATCTCTTGACACCATCTCTTGAAATCATCACTTCACGCCATTTCTTCAGATCATCTATTGACATCATCTCTTGACATAATCATTACTTCACACCATTTCTTCACATCATCTCTTGACATCATCACTTCACACCATTTATTCACATAATTTCTTAACATAATCTCTTCACATCATCTCTTGACATTACAACAAATTTCCTAACGGACAATAAAGATTATTTATTATTATTATTATGTTAGAGAAGAACGAGTATTCTTATTATTGTTATTATTATTATCTCTTGACATCATCTCTTGACATCATCACTTCACGCCATTTCTTCAGATCATCTCTTGACATCATCACTTCACAACATTTATTCTCATAATTTCTTAACATAATCTCTTGACATCATCTTTTGGCTAAATCTTTTGAAATCATTCCTCGAGATCATCTCTTGACATCATTTTTTCACATCATCTCTTGACATCACCTCCTGACATCATCTCTTTACGGCATTTCTTCACATCTTTAATCATCATCTCTTGACCTCATTTCTTCACATCATCTCTTGACATCATTTCTTCACATCATCTCTTGACATCATTTGTTGACATCATCTCTTGACCTAATTTCTTCACATCATCTCTTGACATAATTTCTTCACATCATCTCTTGACATCATTTGTTGACATCATCTCTTGACCTCATTTCTTCACATCATCTCTTGACATAATTTCTTCACATCATCTCTTGACATCATCTGTTGACATCAATCTCTTGACCTCATTTTTTCACATCATCTCTTGACATCATTTGTTCACCTCGTCAGTTCACAATACTTTGCATTACTTCCCCTCGTCCCTTAGTCTTTGAACCACACACACAAGGATGAACTGTTGACCATCTCCGTCCATTCCTAATTTCTCCAAGAGTCTCTTTATTCACAACACCCTCCGATCCCCGATGTTTTCTTCCCATCGCTTCTTTTGTATGACTTCTATTTTGTTCCCTGCTACTATTCGCCGGGGTCTCAGCAAGTCCTACGGATCTCGTGCTATAAACATTACTATAATATCTACGCGTTGATAACCTGTAAAGTGATTGTACTTTTGAAACATAAGCAATATGCTAGTTTTGTAGGTGGTCTCCTAAATAATTATTAGGTTTATTTGGAAAATCAGTCCAAATATTGAATGTGAACGTTTTCTCTGCAGGTTATATCTATCTGTATCTATCGGTATAAGTTTAACAGGACTTCATCATAACTGTATCTATCGGTATAAGTTTAACAGGACTTCATCACAACTGTATCTATCGGTATAAGTCTAATAGGACTTTATCATAACTGTATCTATCGGTATTGGCTACAATCATAATTGTATCTGTGGTTAACAGGACCCTATTATAACTATCTTTCGGTACAAGTTTGTCTGTGTCCTACCATAAATATATCTATCGATATAAGTTTAACTGGACTGTATCTATCAATATGTCAGTTCTAATTCTGATACTTGACATATCTGACGAACACCCCAGTCAACAACATGCCAACTCTAATTTTACTACAGTCATGGTCGTTTGTAAACTCATCGTTATGTTTTGAAAGAAATAGCCTTGGCCCAAATGTAAGTCCCAGATCTCCGAGTACACGAGAATCCATACGATAATACGATTTCACATCCCCCACCGAGAAATGTCTGATAGGATCAAATTAGTTTTATGGTATCTTCATGTCTTGTGCTAAGTCTCCCGATGAACGCTATTTACCATTGGATATTGATGACAGTTAGTTCTAACACACTTTTATATTTTTATTTAGTCATGGTGGTCAAGAGGCTAAGAGGCGTTTGGCTTGGCTACCTAGAAGGGAGCTCGAGGTTCAACACTCGACTCGGGCAGAGTTGTGTTTACTGAGCGCCTAAAGGCAGCACGGAAAACCAACTACTAGATACCCCCCCCCCACTGGTCCACAAATGAGATTGGACCAAAGCGCTCTGAGCATGCTATAAGCATGAAAGTAGCGTTATATTTTAATCGTCCTAATCTGCTACTCATCGATAAAAAAGAAAAAGCAGCTACCATTATTGACATTGCCGTACCACTATCTCACAACTTAAGAAAAACTGAGAAAAACAACGAAAATATGGGAACCTAGGCTTGGAGATTAAGCGTCTTTGGAAGCTTGCTAAAACAACAATATACCCCATTGTTATATCAACCGAGGGGATAATAACAACTGACCTCACAGATACCTTCAATGCCCTTGGTATTCCTAGGAACATTCTCGTTGCCTGTCAGAGGGCGGTACTGCTGCAGACCTGCCACATCACCAGAAAATTCCTCAGTGGAAACTGATAAAGGGAATACGATGAATTTTATCTCCCTTTAACGAAACTCGACCCTGGCTGCGCCAGAGAATGAACACTCGTTCTTTTCTAAAATAATAATAATAATAATAATCATTCCTTATGGAACATAGGGACTCAACAAAAACACGTCACTCTCCACGGTCTCTTGCTAGTTTTTTAATGGTTTCCCAGCTCTTTCCTGTCCTCTCGGCTTCCTTTAGTATACTGCGTCGCCATGTTCTTTTTGGTCTTCCTCTACGTCTTGTTCCCTGGTGGGGTTCCACTCTAAGGCCTGCCTAGCTCTGTTGCTGGTATCTTTTCTAAGGGTGTGACCAATCCGCGTCCTCTCTAAGATCTGCACCTCTATATTTTCTGCCTACTCATTTCCCAGTTTGAAGATGTCTACTTTGTCGTGACAGTGTATTTACTTATGACTCTATATTCATGATTCGCTTCATTCCAGAAGATATTTCGTCCGAGAACCGTTTATAATATACAGTAGAACGACGTTTATCCGGAAGTCACTCATCGCGTCAAATATTCGTACTGCATTTTTATTGTTTTATTAAGCTTATATCTAACCATTCTGTCTGTTTGTCTGTCTGGTAAAAAGTTTGAACATGATTTTTTTTCTCCCATTTCTCCTATTTCCCATTCTTGGCTCAAGTTGAAACTTGGCACAATTATTCATCGAACATGACAAGACATGAATCAATGAAAAAAATTAATCAGACTAGTTAATTAATTGTTGGTGATTGTCACATATGCAATTCTAGGTTTATTTATGTATTTCATTATTTGGTAAGGCCACTTATCAAAACCTAGAATCTGGGTTTTTTACTATACGGGTTTAACCCGGGATCTATTTATAGCTTGTCTGAAGACTTCTGGAATTCAAATCTATTGGGTAGTTTGAATAAAAAGACATTTTGAAAGGAGGCGCGTTTACAAAGGCGCCCAAATCAGTCCGAGCTTAGATTCAGTCTAGATGAGTCGCATTGTTAGATCTGATATGTTTATTTAAGAAAAAGTATGTCTTTGTGGACTCAGAAGTTTTATTAATATTATTTGTACATAGCTGTACTTATGTTGAGTTTAAATAAAGGTTCCTGTATTGTTTCATCAAAGGCATTTACTCTGTTGAATCCTAGATCGTCATTATTCTACATTATTATATTCAAGATACAATCCCCGGCACACGGTCTGTATGGTCTTGCTTCAAGTAATACAGCATAGACAAGGCACTTCAACGAAAGTTATACCAAGATCATATTTGACCGTGACATTGATTAATTATTTAGTTTGATATGGAAATAAAGGGAATAAATGCTTCTTAATGAACGCCGTGGATGTATGTATGGATTTAATCCTTTAATTTACATTTTTACATGTTTTTTTTTTATCTCCCACTTCCCATTCTCAGATCAAAGTTTACATAATTAACCGTAGTGGATGAAGATGCACGAATCGATCCGAAAATTAACCAATTATTAATCAGTACTAATTAATTAATTTTTTTATAGCTGAAAGGGAGCTAAACCCTGCAATTTCAGAAAGATGGCAGTAATTAGCAGTTCTTTCCCTTAAATATGCTTTGTTTTTCGAAAGAATTCTTTTTTCTATTTCTTTTTTTATTGTTTTTACAAAGCTTATATCAATTCACTCTGTCTGTCTGTCTGTCTGTCTGTCTGGTACAATTTCTTTACACTCTATTTCTCCCACGCCCATTCTCAGATCACGTTGAAACTGTTCAACTATTATTAATTGTATGTAACATAACAAGGATTTACGAAAGGATCAACTAATCCGATAATAAATTATTAGTTATTACCCTTTTTTGTTATTTTTAATTTCGGAAAAGGGAAATAACTTTTACAATATTGAGTAATGTAGTTGTCGGTGTCGAGTTCTTTCCCTTAGATAAACTTTGTGTGTTTTTTTAAAGACATTTTTATATTTGCTAGTCTTATTATTAATATTATTATTGTGATCTTTCAGATATGCAGCACTGCACACTGCCATCGTTAGCGACAACCCAGAGATGTGTGACTTGCTCCTTCGTTGGGAGGCCAACGTTGAAGAAACGACTGACGAAAACTCCACCCCGCTGCAGCTGGCCTGCGCCACGCCTGGGCTCAAAAACAGGCTGGCCATCGTGGAGAAGCTCCTGGCGTACGGAGCCAACCCCAACGCCAACGCCCCCTTCTCCTCCTACAGCAGCCCGTTCCTCTCCCCGCTCACAGAGTACATGCGCTGCGAGACGGACCAGGTGGACTACAACGTCGTCCACGCCCTGATCCTCTACGGAGCTCGTGTCCACTTCCGTGCCGCCTCCACAGCAAGCAGGGCCAAAGACCCGCACGGAATCCTTCACTGCATCCAGCACCTGAAGAAGAAACCCGAAGTCTTTCACCTGCTTGTCAGTGCCTCCACCGTCTTCGATGTAGACTCTATTCAAGCGTACAGTAGCTTGTCTCCTGACCAGCGTTACACCCTTCTCGCCGTGTGTGGGGGCCCCCGAGATTTGAGGACATTAACCCATTTATACCTACGATCCTATCTCAAGAGGAAATTTCAGGAAAGCGTAAAGAAACTGCCTCTTCCCGCAATGGTTAAACAGTTTCTATTATTTAATCCATCAGACAACTACAAGAATAAATCTGAATGATTGATACTGCAAGCTAGAAAGTTTCTTAGAATGAGTCATCGTTCTGTCGCAAGCAAGGTCTGAAGATTATTTCCTTCATTGGACGAAGACAGTATCGCCTCGACATTTCATGTTTTGAAATGTGAATCAGCCGTGTGATATTATTGCTTTTTTTTTAACTTATTCAATATTTTAACGAGAATGAGTCGTCACCTAATTTCAATGAGTGTGATTTATCTGTTCTGATGTACAGCAAATGTGAATAAATAATAAATAAAACGTTTCAAACTATTTGATTGTAACAAAATTACCCAAGGTGTTAACGCTTTCTATGTTTACCTCCGTCCACTCTACTCTCACTCTTTAAAGTTGTAAAGTATTTATATCCTTTATTTTTTTTTCTATAAAGCTTATATCAACTCTGTCTGTCTGTCCGTCCGTCTGTCTGTCTGTCTGTCCGTCCGTCTGTCTGTCTGTCCGTCTGTCTGTCTGGGTGGACTCTTTTACTCGTTATTTCTGCCATTTCCAAATCTTGGATCAAGTTGAAACTTTGCACAATTATTCATAGTAGCGACATCACAAAAATCAGTCTTAAAATAAACCAATTTGTTAATCATGCAGAAATGTAGCAAGGTGTGGGGAAAAAAGCCTTGCATAGAGAATAATGTCATTCGCTTTAAAATCTCAATTAAGAATAGTCTATTAAACTTCTATTTTTTTGAAAGTGCTTGAGTGGCTTATAGCTAGAAAGTCAGCCTTCCACCATAGTGGCTTGTGACCCCGAGTACGAATTAACTTGTTTAAATTTGTTTGTTATTTATATTTTCTTATTCATGACTAGTATTGATCTCACAAATGACTTTTCCCCTTTCTATCCTCATATTTTTTTTCTGTTTCTTTTATGGTGATTGAAAAATTGATTTTTAGAGTAAGACAAATTGATTTAATGTACATTCAAAGCCTGCCTTTCTCCTAGATCAGGGGTCGGCAACCTTTTGAGTCGAAAGAGCCAAAATTACAATTTACAAATCTAAAATTTTTTAAAGAGCCGCAACATCTTTTTTCTTGCCAACTATAAATAGTACTTACTTTTTAATGAAAAAAAAAGTTTTATTCCAATATAAGTAGTGTTTTTCACCCCCAAAAAATAATTTAGGAAACAACAAAACAGTTAAACCTTTACTCACAACACTAACTTATACTTCAATAACAAACAATTGGACAAACTAATTGTATAAGAGCGATGGCTTTGCACAGTTTTAGAAAGTTTGGATACATTTGGCTCATAGCTTGTTTCTAGTTTCGAACACTGCTCTAAATTTTGATTTGTTAGTTGGCTTCTTACTTTACTTTTAATTATATTTATGCAGGAGAACGCTTTCTCGCACGAATATGTCGATCTAAAGATAGCCGGCACTCCTACTAAAAAATTTTTCACTAGACTGTAGCAATCTGGATTTCTATTCAACACATCACGTCGCGGCATTCCTTTAAAGGCTCTCCACTTTTGTTAAGTACATCATTTCTGGACCTCCAAACTCTTCCAACTTGATTTTTAACTATGTACATTTTCCACCCCACAAAACTTTTTAAATCGATCAATTGCATTTCTAGAGATCCAGTATCAATTCCAAAATGATCAATGTGGATTTTGTTACTATTTGTATTGAGAGGATTTACTTGGAATCCTAGAATGGTTGGCTTTGCACTGCTCAAACCTATCAAGAAATTCATCTTACATATTTTTTTACACCTGTGCTGAAGTAATTCATGTCAAAAGTTGCACTTATTTTAACGCGATTATGTTGTAGACATTGAAAATGAAGTATCTTGCCGCTCTGAATATCTGCAAAAATATTTTTTCTTTAAAACAAAACGAATTCTTCTATCAAAATATAGACTGAGTTTTATTTTCTTTGTAGTTGTAGATTCAGCTCATTTAATTTCGTTTTTATATCCATCATAAAGTAACTTTCTTACAACCATTTGTTGTTCTCTAATTCAGGGCGATGAAGTGTATATATTTCATTCAAGTACAAAGCGAAAGGTTTAAACATTTGGAAAGCCATTGCACTTTATTGGGAAGAAAGAGTCTTTATTTCCTTTAATAATTATTTAAACTGACTATGGTAGAATGCTTTTGACAAGATGCTGTTGACATTCTTGATTTTTTTTTTTTTTAGGAAACCTCAGCTTTTTAGCTTTGGACATCAGTTGTCGAGCTATTTTCATCCTAGGGATCCTTGGGCTTTTGCCTCTTTTCTTGCCTCTTTTATGGTAAAAATTTCTGTCTTTTGAACAATGCGATCTGGATGGCACAAAGTGCTTCTTGCTTTGGTTTATAATTCCGTGAAATGTAACAATTTCATGGTTTATTTTGCTCAGAAAAAATGGTTGTTGCCCCTTTATTTGTTTCTGTCATGCTTGTGGCCCCACCAGTTGCTATTGAAACGATTTTATTTAAAACGAGCTTATTGTTTTCAAGGTTTTTTTGGAAAGACTGACCATATGGGCAACTTGTGCCGTGTCTTTATATCGCAAGGTTCATCTATAGTAAGTGATAAGACGGAAGAAAGTTGAATATCTTTCACATGCAAATATGTTACATTTGAAGATATGTTAGCTATTCTATCTTGTACTGTTTTAGAAGATAGTGGCAAATCTTTGTTGTTGTTGTTTTTTTGTCTCAAGATTTCTGGTTTGTTTTGAAATCACGAAACGGTTCTTCAGATCCAAAGAGCCGCATCTTTCATCTGCATATATGTTACATTTGAAGACATGTTAGATATTCTATCTCGTACTGTTTTAGAAGATAGTGGCAAATCTTTGTTGTTGTTTTTTTCTATTTGTCTGAAGATTTCTGGTTTGTTTTGAAATCACGAAACAGTTCTTCAGATGCACGAAGGGAGCAGTCTTTGACGTTTATAAATGGTTTGCCTTTTTATGCAATTTCTAGTCGTACCGCCATATTAGCATTACTTGTACATGGCTTCTAACTTTAAGAAGATAATTCGCTTCTAACTCATTTAGTTGAAACAACAAACTATACGTCCATTCCCTGCCAAAGCGAGTGCTGAAGATGCCAAGTCGTCTTGCGTCGAAAGCGAATTAAAACCTACTTAGAAACATCCGAAACTACCGAGAGTTTCAGATGGGCTGACAACAGTGATAACGCGTGTAATGGGGAAGGGGTGTTGTGAAAAGAGAGTACAAGTGGCTGAGAGATTTTTCGGTGCCTAGTGCAAATTTAACAATTCGAACTTTTTCAATTTTTTATTTCTTTTCTATAAGATAAATAATATTTGCGTATGGAACTAAAGAGCCGCAACTTTACATCCAAAGAGCCGCATGCGGCTCGCGAGCCGCGGGTTGCCGACCCCTGTCCTAGATATATATCAACTTAGCGACAGTGACAAGATTATTAAAAAGAAATTAAAAGAAATCTCAAAATCAATTTTTAAAATAGTGACGGACAGACAGTAGTCAGACATGATGTCATGATGCCCTTTGGTGAGCGCAAAAAATTGTTCAAATTATCAATACAAAAGTCGTGCTAATAAAATTTTTGTTTCTCGCTAATTTCTTCATTTCAATTTGTAATTACCCGATAGTTTTTGTCATTCATTAAAATAATACTTCTGTGTGTGTTCCATTAAGTTGGTAATCTTCTCTCTCGTTGGAGTGCTCGTTTAATTCTATTTCTGTTCTTCGGGAGGAATCTAATTGTCCTTTTTTTTCCTGGCATCTTTAAGTAAGCGTTTAAGTGACACGTTGAAATGTTTTGATTATTACAAATACTGACCGAAGTAGATACGTGAGTTTCATATGGCTGAAACTAAAACAATGCTATTAGAAGATTTAGTGTTAGGGTGTATTTGAAGTAAATTGTTGAACCATTTTGTATTTTTTAGCATAGTTTACAAATACAAAAAAAAAAAGGCTACAAAGACAGTTTGTGCGGAAACACAAACTCAAAATCGGCACCAGAAGTGGTCTACCCAATCAGGTAAAAATATTTTCAGAAAGAACATCAGAATGAAATTCTATCAAAGACAAATGACAGAGAAGAATGGACAAAGAAGGTTGGCAGATCTTGTTTGGTGCCCCAGCAGTCCAGCAGACCAAGGGATAGGTGAAAGTGAAGGTGAACTTAGATGTGAACCTGGTCTGTCTGATGTCTTATAATGAATATCTAATTGATCTAATTGTTTTGTAAAGGGTCCATCTCTTACGAAAAAAACGTTTCCGTAAAAAAAAAGAAAACAAATCCTTTAGTTATATTTAAAAAAATGGTGCTTGATTAAGTGATTTAAAAATTAGATTTTTCGCTTTCAGAAAAGAAAAAAGTAGCCGTTAGATCAGAACTTTGAAGGGTCTAAAATATTATGATGTCGAATTTTTTCGCTATCTTTTCTAGTTTACGAGATCTAAACGAAATGGACTGACGGACGGACAGACGTTCCACACAAAACTAATAGCGTCTTTTCCCCTTTAAAAGAAAACATCTAATAAAATACTCAGAAAGACACAAAGATAAAGGCGCATTGCTTATTCCATATACTAAGACAAATTTACACAAATGATCCTTCTTCCCTAGTGCCTTAGAGTATGAAAAGGGCGTTATGGAATGTATGTCTGCGTGTTTCTATGGTGACAATGGGAAGAGGTTAGTGATTGGTTGTGAATGATGCAACATAGGTGGCACTGTCGTCACTTGGTCTTAGGAAAGACGACTCCAGAACGTGAGACTGAAAGGTTTTGTTATTGTAGTGGCTGGGCATAAATTTAAGTCATGGGTTGACTGACCTACATGACAATACGAATTTGTATTTTATCTTATATCAGCTTAATTCTGTCTACACTATAATAAACGTTGCATGTAGTACTGTTCACATAAAGTTACTCAAGTTATTTCAAATTTTATTAGTTAAGATATAACTACTAGCAAAGAAAAGCAGTTTGGTGCAACAAGTCAACGACCGAGAACATTTACGGGTAGCCTGTGTCAGCCAGGAAAACCAACGATTTAGCAGAGCTTACATATATGACTAGCTTTACACATGAAGCCACTTATTACCTTACCTTTTAAAGTAACGTCTGTAATTTATAAGATAACAGTCGGTCTTAGCAGTACGTGGGGCCAAGGACCAGTGCCAAACAAGGGCCCCTGATATTTGTACAATGGGTTGACAATGACAAAAAAAGCTCCATATCGCGGACCCCTCTTAGGATTGTGGTCTTTGTGGTCCCAAGCTCGTATCTGTTTTGGATGCCCTTACATTATTTAAAAAATAATTTTAAAAAAATCTAAATCAACCACCGTCGGTCAATGGTTATGCCTGCGCAGGATTCGAATACAAGCCTTTCTATTATTATTATTATTATTATTATAGAATCAAATCTGATTTTAAGCGTCACCGAGAATTTGTTTTCGTGTTACTGCACTAATAATTAATGAATAATTGCTATGTCTTCGATTCCGAAGATTAAAAATTAGTGCATTGTTTAACATGTTTATGCAAGCCCAGCTGTAACCTGCTTATTATTTCACACATTGTGCAGACAAAGCCGTTGCCTGTCTTCAACAACGCTTACATATATTTCCCTAGTGTGTCCATCGAGCTTAGTGAGAGCTCGTCAACACTCTACCTGCTGCTATGATATAGTTAATATTGAAATAAAAGCTACATAACATTTAAAGTACATTTAATTGAATATGAAGAATCAAAGAAATACGTTAGCTAAGAATAATTATAGTATAAAGTATAAATAAATCTGAAAGGGAACTGAAAATTGATTTTTGGTATCAGGGGCGTAGCAAGATTTTTTTTGGAGTGGGGGATAATTTTTGTTACTTACCCCTATCTCCATATGTGTGTGAGTGTTAGAAAACGTAATTAATCTTCATTACATTCTGATCCTGCATTCTTTCGGGCGCTTTGTTTGTACCTTAGAATAGGTTCTTCCTAGATTTAGTAGAAAGACAGAAACATAATGCCTTTGCCAGCTAAGGGGTCCAGGAGAGCCCTGTGAGCTATGCCCATGACTATTATGTCATTCAACCTTAAGGTAAAAATCATCACGGTTGATAAGAGCGATGATTTATGTCACAAAGTCTAGATTTAGACCGTGACTCCGACCAAACAGAATAGACTTTGTTTTCTTTTATAACCTTCGGATGTTTC
Organism: Biomphalaria straminea; assembly: GCA_021533235.1. Classification (NCBI taxonomy): domain Eukaryota; kingdom Metazoa; phylum Mollusca; class Gastropoda; family Planorbidae; genus Biomphalaria; species Biomphalaria straminea. Next base: position 13,315 of record JADKLZ010034214.1, read on the forward strand.
TGCTGAAATGAAGATTATCATGTTCCTGAGTGAATAAAGATTATCATATTACTTCAGATTTGAAAATTATCATATTCAAGCAGAAATTAAGATTATCATGTTCCTGCAGAAATTGATATTATTATGTTTCTGCAGAAATGAAAATTATCATGTTCTTGCAGATTTAAAGATTGTCATGTCCCTGCAGAATGATAAAATCATGTTTCTGCAGAAATGAAGATAATCATGTTCCTGCAGAAATGAATATAATCATGTTCCTGCAGAAATAAAGATAATCATGATCCTACAGAAATTAAGATCATCATGTTCCTGCGGAAATGAAGATTATCATGTCCAATGCCCAAAGCTGCTGCAGGAAGACAGAGGATGGAAAGCTGACAAAGATTACACTCTGTGACATCGTTACGACCGTCCAATCCCCCTAGATTTGCTAGTGTCTGGACCTGTCAGCGGCTGTACTGACTGACAAGGACAGATGCAATCCATTTTCACTTCACTCTTACCAAAAATATTTCTTATCTCAATCTCGCGTCTGAGTTTTAAAAAAAGTCTTCTGTTGTTAAGTCCAAACCATCTGTCCACGCGTGTGTGTTTATGCTTAAAAAGAAAAAAAGACATAACAATTCATGTACAGTGCAGTGTTCCGCTAACTTATATACAATATACAGTTTTTGCTATTGCCACAATTATCGATGTTATTAATGCTGGAGTTTCTGAGGGGCGTATTGATTCTTCCCCCGGGTGTCCACTGCGTGGCGTTGAGTTCCTGGTGATTAGCAGTTTCCTTTTTAGTCGCCTGGGTTTAATTCTCTTTTCCCCCTTTTTTGTCTCTTTTCAATCTCTTTTTGTCTTGGAGTTCCAGATGTTTCTCACATTCTGTGGAAATCTTTAATCTAGCTAGACTGGGCATTCTGATAGTTTTTTTTTTTTGTTTGTTTGATTCTCTTCCTCTTCTCTTTCTTTTATGCAATCTCTTTCTCTTTCTCTCTCCTCCATTCTTTTTTCTTTTATTTCTCTTAATGTTTTTTTTTCACTTCCTCTTATGTCTGTCTCTTATATGTCTCTCTCATTACCTCATATTTCTCTCTCTTTCTCTCTCTCTCTTTCTCTATTTTTTTCTCTCTTTTTCCCTCTCTCTCTATCTCGGTCTTTCTATCTTTCCCCCCTCTATTTTCTCTCTCTCTCTCTTTTTCTCTCTCTTTCCCTCTCTCTCTCTCTCGGTCTTTCTCTCTTCCCACCCTCTATTTTTCTCTCTCCCTTCCCTCTCTCTCTTACTCTTTTTATTTATCTCTCTTTCTTTCTCTCTCTTTCTCTCGTTCTCTTTTCTCTCTATTTCTTTCAATTTTTCTCTCTCTCTTTCTACCTCCCTCTCTCTGTCTCTCCCCCCTCTCTCTCTCTCTTTATCTCACTCTTTCTCTCTCTTTCTCTCTCTCTGAAAGAAAGAGATAGGCCTAAGAGGTAGATTCCGTATTCTCTTTTTGTTTTGTTTTTTTCCTTTTCTTTTTTTTTTTCTTCCTTTTTCTCTTTCGTTTTTCAAATTCCTCAGACTATATTATTATTTCACATTCAAGGTAATTACACCCTCTACATCCTACCCACTGTCTCTTCTGAGACACATGAGACAATGTGAAGCAAGCTGGTAACTATATCTCTAAGCTGCAATTATTTCAAGCAATAACTAAAATTATTTTTTGTCTGGTGTGGAGAGAAACATTTCGCCAGTTAACTCGTAAAAATAGTTCTAAATGCCAAT
>JADKLZ010034215.1:0-10117 GCA_021533235.1 Biomphalaria straminea
AGTGTCTTTGTTTTTTAAATATATGAATCATCATATAGCAAATTTTTTGACAATACAATATGCAATAGAAGTCTAGTACACAATAGGCTGAATAACTATGCAACAATTAACTTATTATTTGATGTAAACTTGCTGTTGCTATCAGTACTGTCAACAGAGTTGCTCAGCAGCTCGCTTATCAAAATAAAAACAACAAAGGTCACCTAGTTTATCACTGCTCCAATTCAACAAATACATACTACACTCTTTCCAAAAATAGCATTAATATAGAATGTCCATACACAACATTTTAAACATACAACTGTTTAACAATATTTTCAAGCTTTTTTTTAAAATTCAGACTTAGTAGATGTCAAGGCTCTTTTCCTCTCCACTATACTTATGGGTTACTAAATGTACTCTAGGCAATACCGTAACGACACATATGACGATAAAATAAGGATTCAGAATGCCATATAACATATAACAAGTTTATTATATATACAGTAAAATGATACAGGCTCAGTCTTGCCAAATGAAATTTGCAACATGCATTAAAATATCATAGCTCAGTAAGTAGACTGCATAATAACTACCCTGAAAAAATAACTAGATTACACGCTTCAACTATAAAATAACCAACTGTCCTGGACTAGGAACAAAATCACTCTGGTTTATTATGTGTTACATTCCATTCAAAAACATCTCACAACAAAATACACAATCCAAAACAAAAACAGTTTTGAAGTCAACAACCTGAATTCCCCCCCCCCCCCTTCTCCTCTTCAGTTAACAGTAGACCCAGGCTGTCCAGTCCTGACAGTAGATAAACGTCAAGTAGTTTACCATTTTAACATTATATTTTCTCATTTAAAAAATTGAAACATTATCTCTCATAGAAAATGCGTAATTTCTTTAAGCAACATGACTTCTTAAAAGTCCTTGTGCCTTGTATTCTCGCCTTGACACAATGTTGTGACATGAACACCTGCTCTTCCTTCTTTCTACTCAGTAGTTAGGCTTTGTTGTTGAATAGTCTTGTGAGTACGCTGCCATTAGAAAGAATAAACATTGTCATTTGGAGCTGTTGAACTAATACTTGATAACCATAAAAAACACCAATGCTATAACGCCAGATTCATGAGTGAATTTATTTACACACTGTGTTAACACACATGACACATAACATCACAATACTCCATTAGTCAAGGGGAATCATTCAAGCTACTCATATAAACAATGTCAACGTTAATTACAATTTCTCTTTTCTTTTTCTCACTCATTCTTTCTTTCAACTTAAAGACGAAAATCCAGAATCAGGAAAAATGTAAGAAAATCATTTTAGAAATATTATGGAACATGCTATATTAACAAGGATTTATTACATGTACGATTTAGAAGATTTGTGTTAAGCAAAATAACTCAAAATAAAACTTACAAAGTCAATTTTATTTTATATCCTTTTTTTTCTTTCTTTCTTCATATTCACCCTTTGATTTTCTTTTGTCCCACAACCAAACTTAAACATTCTGTGACCTTCTCTTAACGTAACTTTGTTGTGGTCCTCTTCATCCAAAGAGTCCAAAAATGCCTACAACCATGTCATTCCACAAACTGTACTACCTGCACGCAATGTCCAATACGGCACAGTTAAAAGCTGCAATGCCTAATTGGGAAGTTTCATCTTTGTGATTTCCTGTGAACAAACAGGCTTCTTCTTCCTTGTCAACCACATTGACCCTCTTAGACATATTTTCTCAACTGTCAGGGCATTTGGAGAAAAGATGTCTGTATGATCCACATGATTTACATGTCAGGACATTTCCATCGGGACCAACTGGGTTTATATTTTTCAAACTTTGTTGAACTTTTGGAAGTCCGAAACCTCGGATGCCGCCTCTTCCCTGTCCTCCACCTCTCACTTGATGTCCAACTTTAGGCTTATAGTTGCATTTGGTCTGATCTTCTCGTTTTCCAAAGCTGCTGAAGTTTTCACGCCTTTGGTATCCTGCTGGCCATAAAGCTTCTTCATTTTCAGCGAAAAACATTGGCTCAAGTTTGATACATGCCTCTTGGTCTTTTAGTTGACTTTCTTCTCCCTTAAACTTTTTCAGAGACGACTTAGCTTCCTCATACAAAGTCTCCCTATTGGCGTAATTCATTCCAGTCAAAACAAGCATCTTCTCGTTTCAAGTTAATCTTGCTTTTCTAAGTGGCTTGAAGGCTCTGGTAACAGCTTCATCTATATTTTTTGTGTCAAATTCTGCTATGAAATCCTGTATTGACTGGTTTTCACCCTGTTTAAAATATTCGAGCTCGTCAGATTTGAGAATGCTGTCTGCGAGGTCGTCATTTGCCAAGTTGTTGAGCTCTGATAGGTCTAATTGTTCGAACACTTTCTCTCTTATCCCTGATTCACTGTTTTGTGGAAGTGAAAGGTCTATGGCTCTTTTCTCTTCTTTCAGATCAGTTATTTCATTCCATGCAAGTAATTCTTGTTTATATAATTTGCATGGCTTTTCTTTAATAAATGATGGAATCTCTATCCTAGTAGCCATTATTACTCCAAATTGGATCAGTAAAGTAAATAATTTTACTTACACCGCTGCTACCACTTGTTGAACTAATAAACACTACACTTGATAACCATAAATAACGCCAACGCTATAACGCCAGATTCATTAGTGAATTTATTTACACACTTTGTTAACACACATGACACATAACATCACAACACTCCCATCATTCAAGCTACTCATATAAACTATGGCAACAAAAGTAATTGGTCATTTAATTGTTGTTTTTTTCTCAAAGTGATATCTGTTTTGCTCTTTCCTACAAATTCATTATTAGAAGATGACTTGAACTTGCTTACAAGCACATACTAAGTTAGTGTATGGGTGTCTGGGTAACTCATCAATTTGAATTATAAGCACTTGTACTTGTAACTATGTTAACTTACAGAGTGTAATTGATGACTTTCTAATAAGTTTACAGAGTGGACCAGATGAGTTTCTAATGAACCTTCTTCTTCACATGAAAACTGCATACTGACAAACCTCTTCTACTTTTGTAAGCAGAAGGCTGAACTTCCAGCACCAGTATTAATATATATTGTTTTAACTAAGAGCTTACTGTGGTAAAACCTCTTGAAAATATTTCACAAATATTTCACAACTGCCAATGTATGTACAGAAAATGGCTGATTCCATGGTAAAAGCTTGTTTTTTTCTTTTTTTTTTTTTTTTTTTTTTTACATTTGATATTCAGCAATCCAGTGATCATAACTCTGTTTGATTTATCAAATTCAGAAAAAATATTGTTCTGCTGGTGTAGGTGTATTATCAGAAAAACATTTTTAAAAAAATATCTGCAATTTTATTTTTTGCTCTAAATACATACTCCTTAAATATCAGTGTTATTATCTCATAATCATTTAAAATCCACAAAAAATTTTAAATGAATTGAATTCACCTGTGTAAATTCAATTCATGCTTTGCTGTGAGACAATGGGGTGTTTCAGAGCAAGCAAAGAAAACTTTTATTCTTTGAATAGACCAAAATCATTTTAACAAGAAACAAAATGAAACATTTGCTTTTGTGTAAACTGTTTTTTTGTCACATACCATTTTAAAATGAAATCATTCCTGATGACTTGTGATATTGTTTGCTGTGTTATTTACTGTGAGTTGTGCAATTTACATTGGAGGCAGTTTATTATGTAGAGCTTTAACTTTATTGATCTTTTGTTCCCTTTCACCCATTCTATTGAATATTGATGGCTGCATTGGATGCTGGAATAAAAAGGTGGATAACTAATCACTGGGGCTAAATGAATCTTGATAAAAGACAGTGTTCTATTGTCAAACTTAATCCTAAATCTTTAGAATTGAAGATTGTTCTTGAACTGTAAAAAAAAGGTTAGGTTTTTAAAGATTTAGTAATGAGTCCACGGAAACTAGTATAAAACTTATGTGGGTGGATATCTTGTGTTATAGTTAAGTATTTTTTGTTCTATTTCTCTTGTTTTTTTTTTTTTTTTTTGTATTAGAAGGAAATGTGTGTTGTGCATTGAAAGCACAAAAGATGAAAGTTTAATTCTTGTTCCTGTTAGCTGTAACCTAGGTAAAAATTAAATAGGCCAAGGTTGTTTGTTTTTTGCTGTTTTATGTTGCCAATGTGATATACATACTGAGTGCCTTTTCTTGATACATTTTTATAATGACCATGTTTGATGTGTAATCAACAATATTTCTCAGCTTTTTATGACATCAATATCAATTATGAATAGCTGACATTGATTCTTGCAATACCAAAATGTTTGCTAATACTTTTTTAAAAAATTTCATCCATTTCTTTGTCTGTATTCCATTTGTTTTATCTTTTGTTTTTATTATATTTTATATTGCTGAAATTGCTTAACTCTTTCTCTCCGTTATTATTTTTTCTACAATTTAAAGGAATTCTTTATTTTTCTGATTACTTTTTCACTACCCTGTTATAATTAAGCTTTAATAGCTTTGTTATCAGAAAATATTGTATTTTGGTATACAATTAGAGGGAAATGCATTCTCTTCTTATATAACACAAAGTCCAGTTTATAAAATGAAACATTAATCTAATTTATTGAGGTCGAATCAACGATGGTATCGTCGATTAGGAGAGAAAGAGTTAACCCTTTTTTTTATTAATTTTTCATCATTTTTTTTTGTATTGACAAGTGCTTTCAGTTCTGATAATTTCTTGATGATGTATAAATTTAGTTACTTATGGATGCTTAGCTCAACTTACAAATTATGAACTAAATTTCTCATCTTGTCTCTCATGACTTTTACAATGGAATTGTGTGGTTAATTACAATGGAATTGTGTGGTTAGATACATCTTTATTTAATCAGAGCTATGTCTAATGACTTTAACTCTACCATATTGCCAGGGATGATTATTTAAATGACAAAACAGAATAGAAATGTTCTTTACAAAGTGAAACATTTTTAATCATGAAATTGAAATCATAGAAATACTGAACACACTCTATAAAAACACACAATATATTTTAATTTTTTATAGTAGATTCACAAAAGTTAGCATAGTAACTATTATAAACTAAATTTTGATCAACAGACTGACCCTTTTTATTATCTTCTCCTGGTGTATAAGTAGCCCTTACTGAAATTTGCTTCTCTAGCATGTTAGAAATAATTATAAATACAATTTTTGTACTATGGAACATCATAATGGAATAAAAGTATTTTGTTTAAAGACTTACATGCCGAAAATGTATTGAAACTGTCTCTTGAATATTTAAAAGAATTTGTTTTTCAACCAAATGATGTAATCCTTTATTTTAACAAGTAGGCCTATCTACTTTTTGTTATAAGTGTGTGTAATAGTCCTGTGTAATTCAATAATGGAGATTTTCATAAAATGGAGTCAAATTCTTCTATGGCAAGTTTATTGGTGTATCTGGTTTTTACAGAAGAAGGAAGTATTGATTCATATTTTTAAAACCATGCAACAGTTGTATGTGCACATTTTTGGTACTAGAATTAAATTTGTAAACAAAGGATAGACCACTCTGAATAACTTTTAGAATGAAAATCTCCAATATGTATGTTTGTTCTTGGTGCTATGCAACTTCTTCCGAACAGTTTTAACTCTTTCTCTCCTAATCGACGATACCATCGTTGATTTTGAGCTCATCAAATTAAATTAATGTTTAATTTTTTTGAACTTTACTTTGAAATATATAAAAATAGCATGCATTTCCATTTAATTCCGTACCAAATAAAACATTTTCTGATAACAAACAACAAAGCTATTGAAGCCCAATCATAACAGGGGTATTGAAATAGTAATGAGCAAAATGAAGAATTCTTTCAAAACATGGAAAAATAATTACGGAGAGAAAGAGTCAAAATAAAGTAGAATATAAAGGTATGTGTGATATTGCACAAAAATTTTGTTAGCTTTAAAAAATGTAAGAATTGTTTATATAATTTATTGTTTTGCCATTTACTGAGATATTGAGTTGTGCTAGTAATTTACAAAATAAAAATTATTTTAAAAAAGTGATATTGAGTTGTTTTGTATGTCAGAGACTCTCTCTTAGAAAAACAAAACAATGTACAAACATTATGTACAACAAATGTCAAAACAGTATTCTAAAACAATTGCTTTTTTTAGCTTGCTAGCAATTTACACACCAGCTACACCTGTTGATTTGTTCCCATGGTTTTCAATGTCAAGCATAGGCATACAGATGAATTAGTTTCTAGGTTTTAAAAGAAAACTGGAACACTCTTATATATGTAACAAAATTTAAAACTAAGATGAGTTGTGAAAGCTATCATATTTTAGTTTTTCCATTATTAGTATAAATTTGCGTAAGAAAGCATATTCTTTCCATATTACAAGATGCATATATATATATATATATATATATAAATATGTATATATATATATATATGGGTAAATTATGGTAATTCTTTTTTGGTTTTGGTAGTTTTATTAAATGAAGGTCTACTTTTAGCTGATGAATTAAAAAAGGTGTATCAGTCTTTTCTTTAATACCAAGCCATGGACATATATATAGACTGGACAAAGGAAGTAACTTCATGTAACTTGAAAACATGTATATCTATTGAATTCGGATTTCCGAATTATGAAAAATTTAAAAAGTGCATGATCTTCAGTCTTAAAGATTAAACGAAATTTATAGACATAAAATAAAATAAAATTGTAATTCAAAAATTTTCATTTCAGAAAACTCTTTTGTTGGCCAGTCTATATTTATTTATGTCTATGTACCAAGCTTATATCAAATATATCAAATCACTCTGTCTGGTACAAATCTTAGATCAGTTTTTCCCATTTTAGGATCAGATTGAAGTGTATGAAATCTATTCATTGTCGAGGACACGAATCAATTAAAGGAAATAAACATGTTATTAATTAGAGGTAATGTATAATTTAGTTGTTATATAGAAAATAGGAGATAAACTTTACAGCTTCTGGAGGCGTGTCAGTAATTTGCGGTTCTTTCCTTTACAAAAAAATTTTGGTGTTTTTTTAAGTATTAAGTTGTTTTTTTTCCTTTTTTTTTCTAGCTAGTGTAGGATAGTATTGTCTGGTTTTATTTGATATTTTATCCCAGATCTGGGTATTTTTACTTAACTTATTATTTGACTGGAAATATCTTAGCGTTAATACATGGTCTTTTATTTGCTATACAATGTTGTCTCACACAGCAGACGTAGAGTTTCTTTACAACACTCACCCCCCCCCCTTTCGTCCCCTCTCCCGTGTTCCCTCTCAGGTGTGTAAACAGAACGTGAGCGCCAAGGTGAAGGAGAAACACGCACCAGCCTAAAGAACGTGCACAGGAATCTCTGGTGTGAGCAGTGTGTTAGGTGTGCTCAACATTTCCCTGGACTGTAAGCTACTCCATTCATATTTGCATGCGGTTTCATTAAGGTCTTCCTTTTGAGTCAACGTGGTTGGTCATCTTTAACAATACATTTATGAATATTTATAGAATTTGCTGTTAAACTGACCACATCTAACTCATCACTTAAGCCAAACATATATGTTAGAATGAGGTCTAGCTCTCTATCTTTTTCATTCTCTTTTTATGGTCGTTTGCCAAATAAAAAATAATGCGTAATAGAGGGCCAACCTTTATGTTCAACATATTAACCTAGAGGATATTCGCTGTAGAACACAAGTCTCCATTAAAATGCTAGCAACTTCATACCTCAATATGTTCATTAATGTCCATGAATAAATATGTGTGCTATAATTACAGAGTAGCACACCAGCTACAATAATACAGAAGTATTTCATCATATTTTATTATATGAGACATCAAGAGCTTTAGAAATATTTGTTAAAAAATAGCGATCAGGGCCGGAATGGGGGGGGGGGGCGCTCAGATGGGCTACTGCCCCTGGGTATCCACAAGAAGGGGGCCCCCACAATAGAGATTTCAGCCTAATCGTCAACGTCTTAATGTCGAAAGTAGTTTGCGAAGTTTCATTTATTAAAGTGATTATGCAGTTTTTAACTAATTTTTATCTGATTTAACAAATAAATATATTCTGTATAGAAATAATTTTATTTGTTGGCAAAACATTTTTGAAAGACTTGACAGAAAACATTGTTGTTGCTTTTTTTTTTTTGGTATTATTTTTATTTATTGTTCCTCTCCTTCGTTGCTATAGAGCCTCCATACCTACTAATCCGGCCCCGGAGAGCAATGGCCCCCTCATCCAACGGACATGTATTAATTGTGAGGAACAAATTGCCTACTTAATGAATACTAAAATACATACAAATCTAGATGAATACCCAAGGTTTTTGTTTTAAGGCCAGAATGTTTATTAGTTTTGTGCTGCAGATTTTAAATCAAATAAAACTAACAGGTGGTACATTCATTTTTCATTTTTTAAGCACTACATATTTTTTAACAAAAGACTGGATATAAGTTCTTTTGTACTATCTAAATCGATAAAAAATATCTTTGCTACTTACCCCGCATGACATAGTTTATTGATCAATTCCGATAGTCATAGGCCTAATTTCTTAGTTTTCATTCAATCAGGAAACCTAAATTTCTTTTTTTTATTCAATTCTTTCTTTACTTATAAATATTTCATTGTGCGCCATTTTGTTTGTTAGTTTATTAATATAGGTCTACAGATGATGATGTTTTTTTTTTTCAAAAAATCTCTTAGCATTTTCTCAACAAGATGAATTTGAGTTGTCATTAATGACAGATGGATGACAAGGTACGTAATTAATGACAACTTATCTTAATGTCATGAGATCTAAATCTTATTTAGTTGACAGACAAACGGACAGAAAATAGATAACATATTTGTATTGATGAAAGAACGTGGTGGTCGAGTGTTACAGTGCTTGGCTTCAGAACCAATGTGTATCAGGTTCGTATCTCAGTAAAGACAGGCACGTGGGATTTTAGGACGCCCCTGAGTCCACCCAACTCTTAACTCTAACTTCCTGACATAAGTTGGGGTAGTAAAGGCGGTTGGTCGTTATGCTGGTCACATGACGCCCTCGTTAACCATCGTCCATAGAAACAGATGACCTTTACATCATCTGCCTCGTAGAGCTGAAGATCTGAAAGGGATACTTTGTTTATTGCTTTATTTATATTTATATGCTTGTGAGTCTTGGACTGTAAAGCTAGAGTGGAGGATCCTAGCAATAGCAATACTAATGCTACAGAAGGATCCTTGGTATCACATTCAAAGACTGCATCACAAACCAAAAGATTAGAGACATGGTTACTGCTGCGATCGGACCCCATGATGACCTGCTAACTATTGTAAAAAAACGCAAGCTTAAAATCTATGGCCATATTACAAGATCTACGGGGGCTCGCAAAGACCTTCCTTCAGGCAACAGTACCAGAAAAAGAAGAAGAGGCAGACAGAGAAAGCGATGGGAGGACAGCATAAAAGAATGGACGGGCCTGCCATTGAAAGAGGTTCTAAACAGGGCAAAGGACAGGGAGGAATGAAGAAAGACGGTCGAGAAGTGTTGCTTGAAGCCCTAACTGTCCAACAGACTAAGGGATGTGTAACGGTAAAGGTAAAAAAATATTTATAAAGAGAATGAAATAGCAGTGCTGTACTAGCCATCTGGGCAATATTATGTCGCCCATTAAAATGTAATAGCAATCGAGAACCAAAAAAAAAAAACCCCAAAGACAAAGAAAATCTCGGAAACCAACATATAGGCCCTACTTGGAATTATCTGATACACTTTTATTTGTTGGGAGTAAATCTAAGTGAAGGCCTGACTACAGACTTTTGTCTCTTTCATTCGGAAAGTAATTTTCTAAACATTATGACACATTTCGATGGGCTAGGGTTATATGAAACCAGCTCGCCCAATTGTCGCTCAAACATTTACGTGAAGCAAGAACTATATATTATCTTATAACCTGGAGACGTTTTTTTTTTTCAAAATATAGGCTAAGATACTTATATCCTCCGTGTATTCAATAAAAATTATCTTATCTTACCTTATCCTAATCTTCCTATCTTACTTCAAAAAAGAAGATGATTACGTCCTACGCATTTAGTTATGCATATTAACCAATGACTTAAACT
>JADKLZ010034236.1:0-14994 GCA_021533235.1 Biomphalaria straminea
TAGCCACGCCACTGGACAGTCCTCAAAACAAGAGCTGATACTTACGTTATATATGAAACTAGTAGTAATTGTTCGTGCATGTTAATTAGAGACTCAAACCCTGCCAAATCTTGTCTGATTCAGGCAACCCGTTATATTCTGTATTGGCACAAGGGAAGAAAGCAAGGGGCACCATGAAAAGAGTGTGGGACAACACTTTGCTAACAACACTAAAGCCTTAAAATACCGGACCTGTGTGATGAGCACTTTGCTATACGGAAGTGAAACATGGTCAACCTACTCATGGCAGGAAAAAAAGCTGAATGTCTTTCACCTCCGATGCCTAAGGCGGATCTTTAAAATAAGGTGGCAAAAATAAAAAATAACCAATGAGGAAATGCTACGAAGAGCAGGATGCCAGGACATTCTCTCTGTTATCATTAGCAGACGCCTTGGCTGGCTTGGCCACGTTCGTAGAGTGCCAGTAGGTCGTCTTCCACAGGACATTCTGTATGGCGATCTAAAAGAAGGCAGGAGAGCCGCCGGTCGCCCATTTTTAAGGTATACGGGTGTATGCAAACGCGACATGAAGCTCTTTAAGATCGACACTAGCAGATGGGAAGAGGTGGCACTGGATAGATCCACGTGGAGAGAGAGAGTGTAAAGGAAGGGTCTTGGATTGCAGATGCCATACAACAGAAGCAGAAAGAAGGATGAAAATGCAACGCACCTGGTGATTACACATGCGCAACCTGTGGCCTGTGTATCAAGGATTGGCCTCTTTAGTCACACAAAAAGTTGCAAAAGGAAAAGATCGTCTCTCGAGACGTAAAATGCTACAGATAAGGGAAGAAGCAATGCAATATATCACACTGGACCTATACAACCTTTTTCATTTTGAGTATAAAATATGAAGATTTTACATTTACATTTATTTGTATTAGTTAATTCTCTACACTCCTTGATCTTCAAATAGTCATTTCAAATCTTGTTTCTGTTTCCTATACCACAAACACTTGGCAGTTTATTTACTACGTTGAATAGAAGAGACTCTGTTGGACTCGGTCAGTAACAAGATCAGCGACAGTATATTGTCTCATTTAAAAGACTTGGTCTCTGTAATGAGGCTATTTAGGGTATCGACTCGGCCTAACTGGACATGGGGGAATAACAGAAGACGATCCCAGCGGCCTGTTTAGGTATAGTGAGACCACCGGTGTCAAGGACATTGCGACGAATTAAATAGATGGACAGAAACTATGAGTTTAAGTAAACTCTTCTTAGTGTTTAAGCAAGCTCTTCTATGTGCTTAAGTAAGCTCTAAGTTGTTCTTAGCTCTTCTAAGTGTTTAAATAAACTCATGTATGTGTTTAAGAAGCCTGTTCTATGTGTTTGAGTAAGTTCTTCTATGAGTTTAATTAAGCCTTTTCATGTATTTAAGTAAGCTCTTGTTTAAGTAAGCTCTTCTATGAGCTTAAGTTAGCTCCTCTATGTGTTTAAGTAAGGTATGTTTAAGTTAGCTCCTCTATGTGTTTAAGTAAGGTATGTTTAAGTTAGCTCCTCTATGTGTTTAAGTAAGGTATGTTTAAATTAGCTCCTCTTTGTGTTTAAGTAAGGTATGTTTAAGTTAGCTCCTCAATGTGTTTAAGTAAGGTATGTTTAAGTTAACACATCTATGTGTTTAAGTAAGGTATGTTTAAGTTAGCTCCTCTGTGTGTTTAAGTAAGGTATGTTTAAGTTAGCTCCTCTATGTGTTTAAGTAAGCTCTGAAATGTGTTTGCTTTATAAGTTTTTTTTTCAGAAGTAAAGTTGTTTACGTTCTAGTTCAGATCTCTTGCAGGAAGACGTCTGTCTGGTCGTGTGGTTAGCGCTCTCGACTATCATCTCTGTAGTCCCGGACTCGAACCCTACCCTCCGCCACAGTCCTGAAGGAGGCCAGGGCTTGGACGTAATAACCTTAAACTCTGATGGAACGTCCATAACCTGTTCAATTTTTTAAATAAAACATTATAATGTATAGACAAGATTGAAAAGACATAACAATTAAGTAAAAAACACCACCAAATGACATCCCTGTTTATGTGGCCCATGAAGGTGTCATGCAGCCACAACAACGACCAACCACTTTTACCTTTCCCTACCCACTAGAGCTGGGTGGAGGCGCCTAAAGATTCCAAAATGTAAAATCCTAACAGGATTCGAACCCGGGACCCCCAGTTCGGAAGCCAAGCGCTTTACCAATCAGCCACCGCGCCTCGAAAAAGACAATAAATACACTGTAAAACCTAAGGAAAGAAACCCGCTAAATACTTGTTTTTTCCAAAAAAATAAATAAGTTAAGTATCCACCTTAAGGAAACTTTGTTATCACAGATGACGCTTACCTTTCCTATATACTCAAGATGGAACTAGTTTTGAATGTGTTGATTAGCAAAACTTAAGGAAACTGTAAGGTACTAGTTCTTTTGTTTAATTCAGCGGTTTAGTTTGTATGGGGAATGACCTGACAACAGACATTCATACATGATCCACATACAGGTTCATATGTTGACATATACAGGTGACATACGAGCACTTGGAGATTATGATTGGTTATAAATGTCATCCATTTAGATTTTATTTTTTATAGCCTTATATAGCGCTACTTTCAAGCTTAAAGCAAGCTTATTTGTGGACCAGTGGGGAGGGGGTGGTATCTGGGAGAAGGCTTTCCTTGCTGCCTTTAGGCGCTAAGTAAACACAACTCTGCCTAAGTCGGGTGTCGAACCCTAATAGGTAGCGAAGCCAAGCCAAATGCAAGCGTATGTAGCCTCTCAACCACGCTTTATGAATAATGAGAATTATTTTCAGATACAAAGAAGGCCAGTAGCGGCCTTAGGGGGTGGCAAGTGGGGCAACCGCCCCAGGCCCCGCGCCTGAGGGGGGCCCCGCGATGGGAGATTTTATTCGTTTTCAACTTCGAAAACTAAATGAGTGCTCATTAACAACGACTTGTTACTCAATATTTTCCCATTATTATATTTATTATACCAGTTGCCATTCATGCTCTTAACATAACATTTTTAGTTTCGAAATACCGTTCAGTTTCGGTAAAGACAGAATATAATGATCTGCCGATTCTAAGAGGCTATCAAAGTTTAAAAGTTCACAATAAAAACACATAAGTAGAAGCAACCAATCCAAATGTTTTATTTCGTATATAAATATCGACATCTAATCGGATCGATGGATTCAAAGTTCTGATGCAACGGCTACTTGTTTCTTTTCTAAAAGCGAAAAGTCTAATTTTTTAATTCACTTATGCAAGCATTTTCTTTTTCATAAAAATCCTACATCACTTTTACAACTTTAGTAGAGGAGATGACTATTTACCATTTTGAAACAGATTTACGCAAACGGTTTCAGATTCTATGTCAAGTTGGACATATTTAAAACAACAATAAATAAGCAGTTTTTTTTATATTATCGCGTGTTATAATCTAGCAGGGCTTGTGGACTTCAAACTTCACATTCACTTTCACCTATCCTTTGGTCTGCTGGACCGCTGAGGCATCACACAAGATCTGTCAACCTTCTTTCTCCATTCTTCTTTGTCATTTGTCTTTGATAGAATTTCATTCTTTCTTAAAATATTGAAACCTGCCTTTTTAACTGCCTAGGTGAAAAACGTCGGGGCCAATTTTGAGTTTGTGTTTCCACACAAACTGTCTTTGTAACCTTGTTTTTTTTTATTAATTTCTTTTGAAAACCCGTGCTACAGCCTTTCCGCAAACGTCGGGTCTGCGAAAGTATATGGACCACTGTAGCTCTTATAGCACACTTTGTTCTTTTTGAACGTCCTATTGGCTTCCATTAGCAGAGTGAGAGAGTAGACATAATATTAGTAGTGCGCGAGTGTTTTCTTTTTTATTTGCTTCTGTTAATGCAGAACAATTACAATACAGTATATGATGTACTTAAGCGGCCAATAGTAAATAAAAATAAAACGAACAGGTTTGAGACGGACATGCTGATTTGTTATTTTACAGCGTTAGAGACGGATTATCCCGTTAGGGAGATGTGATACGATATATAGTTTACCTTTACGGCTAAGGGCCCCGCACATGACGCTCGCCCAGGGCCCCGCGCACTGCTAGGGCCGCCCCTGAAGAAGGCCATTACCCAATAGGCTTTTCACAAGAGACAAACATATTTGTTTTTATGTTGGTGGTAAAGACTTTTGAGTAATTTTATGAATTGAATTTTAAAGATTGTGATATAAAATATAAATAAAAATATAATAAAATGTATAACAGGGAGCCTATAAGAACTACTACAATACTAACAAGTGTTTTTGTCCAGGTTTATTCCAATCATCGATTACAGAGATTGAAAGGACATACAGAGATAGAAAAAGAGAGTCTGTCTTCTCGTTTAGGTAGTACATAGTGGTCCCCAACCCAAGGCATTTCTTTTTAACGGACAAACGTGCTATTTATAAATAGTTTCACTTCTAAGGACGTATTCCAAGATCTACCGGACAAGTTCGACTTTCAAACAATGTAATAAATAATTATGTACATTTCTGAAAGAATACAAGTAACAGGTTGAAGCATACAATTGTACAAAACAAAGAAAAAAAAATTCAGTATTATGTAACATTAAACCATAAATAGAAACTGCCATGGCAACCTGTAGTAAACATTGAAGCCCTTATAGAGAAAAGTTATTAAAATGCTACACAGGTCAGTTCTGAATCACGGCTGAAAGGGCGCAGTCCTATTACACCTGCGACACACTCCCCCATAACGTCAAACTGAAGTCTCTTGATATGTCTCTGGATCGTTTTTCCGTCTCAGGCGTCCTTTAAAGAGTTGCAACAGACCGTGACGGAAGGCTCGGAGAAAAGGGAGGTACAGAAAGAATTTGTAAATACTGTTAAACTTCACACACTCCTCAAAGAACACCATCATGTTGATGTCTTGGGGCGTGGGGCGCTCCGAGCTCATGAAGAGAATCTTGGCGCGGTAGATAGAGGCGGGGAGGATCAGGCAGATGAAGATCACGCCCGCGATCAGCACCACCACCGTGGCGCGAGTCTTTTCTAGCGAGAGGTCGAATTCCGGGGGCGGTGGCGTGGCGTCACCCGACCTCGTCGACGGCGAGTTCGACCTCTCGCTGTTGGCCAGTTTGTACTCCCCTCTCCAGCCGTCCCCTTTGCGAGACTGCGCCCTGGAGAAGAACGTTTTGCTGTAGGTGGCTGCGATACTCGTGCACACGGCAACGTCAATGGCGATGATGAGAATCATGGGAAGGAAAATGGCGGTGATTATCTCGACCTTGCCCAGTTCTACGATGTACTTGATGCTCTCCTGCATGATGGCGCATGTGGTGCCGCCTTTTTTGTTCTCCGACACGTTGGCCACCCAGATGTAATGGGAGAAGCCGACGAGAGAGAAGACGAAGATAACGATGATGATGCATTTGGTTCTGAAGGTGGAGCACCACTTCCTGGCCCGACAGGAGCCGAAGTGAATGACGAATCTCTCAGCGTGCGCGGCGAAGAGGTACCAAGTGGAAAGGAATCTGGAGAGCAGCAAAGAAAAAAACGTTATCTGGCAGAAGCCCATTTTGTTGTAGAAGTCGTAGCTTCTTTTGGAAACCCAAGACAGAAGGCAACAAGACATGTAGATTAAATCGGCAATGCCCAAGGCGGTTAGATAGTGGCTGAGGGCGCTGGATTTGATGGGAGTGCACATGAAGGTGAGGATGAGCATAAACGTGCACAAAATGCCAAGGCAGAAGGCGACGGGCATGACAAAGTCATCCAGGTTCTTCAGCACCGTCGGTAAAGAAAAGAAGGGCATGGCAGATCCCACAGGAGTCCGTTGGATGTTCGAGAAGAGAGTGACCTCCTCGAAGCTGTCGTTGTGGTGCTGGTGGCTGAGGGAGAGATCAGTCCTGTTGTTTTCCCCAAGGATGACCGACACATTGTAGAATATGATCCGCTCCTCGCTCCCTTGAGCCATTTGCGCCAAGGTAGGAGACAGGATAGTGGTCATTTTCTTCTTTTTACTTCTACGTCCGATTAAAACCTCTGTCAACAAGTAACCAAGAATGCTGTACTCCCATACTGCAAAGTTAATCTCTAGAAATGTTAATTAAAGTGACTCCATAAACCTTCGACCTACAATCTCAGAATATTTGAATCGTTAATGGTTTCTCTCCTCTAAAGCGTCAAGGTTTTTGAATCTCATTTCGTCACTACTGCTTGAAACAAGATGGCGATGTTCAGTGGATTCTTAATTGCTGTAGTATGGCCTCCTTAATGTTTTTCCTCAAGATTCACGGGATAAAAATATCTGAAAAACAAACAAAAAAAAAGTCAAATACATTACAGACTAATCAAGTGATGGTCAGATTGAACTGGTCTAAAACATTGGCGAAAGAGTTTCTTTGATTTCACTATTTCAAGTAACTAGTGTACATAGTTCACGTCTCACTTTTAAATGAGGTCATGGCCCAAAAGGTTTGAACTATCGGGGGCGGAATGGGTCTCAACATTGGTCCGGGAATTAGCGTATAAACTGCTCCACAAATGAAATAGAAGAGAGACACAATTAGCAGTGTTAAGGTCGCCACATTGAAATATCGCTATTGCCAACTTTAGAATAAAAATGGGGGCTTCAAGAGAGAGGGCATAGACCTTTGTATTTACAATGATACAAATTATCGTAAACTTTAAAAACAACAACAACAAAAAAATATATATAAAAAAATAAACGGATCAACATTTACTATATACTCTGTACACTAGATACACTTATATATATATATATATATATATATATATATATATATATATATATAAGCCATTCTTAAAAATCTCCTAAAAGGAATAGAGTTACAGTGTATTATACTTTTGCCAATGTGTTAGGTATGAGGTAATTAATTCATTCTCTTTCATACTCTATAACTCTTCTTCCTTGCACTAACTCAAATTTCCTCTTTTTTTTTCTTCATTTCCGTTATACTTTCTTTATCCTTTTCTTTTTTATCTACCCCCCCCCCCCACCCCCCCCATCTTCCCCGGTCCCCCCCGGGGGCGGTTGGTGACCCGCCTAATATTTTGTTTTCCTCTTTTTTTTTTCGCTTCTAGGTTGACTGAGACCACGTCACGTGATCAAGAGCTATGGCGTTAGTTAATTAACCCTGTCACACAAACACACACACACACACACTCACATGTGTGTAGACAAACACACCAACAAACGTAAACCCATCAACGCTTAAATGTGCAAGTGATAACGCACAATACAAACGCCTCGAAACATACACAGGACTGAAGCCCAGCCACGCCCCCTCCCCCCATTCAGCACTAATGATAAAATAGTGAGCACATCCTTCCCCTTTCTCTCCATGATATGACGTCATAACGACTAGGGCTAAAATCTTCCTCATCCCTACTCTAGCTGGTGTCGCAGCACTCCGTTAGCAGAAGGATCATCTAACAGAGCGCATACTGTCTCACGTGACAGGAACCGAAAAAAACAAACAAACAACAACCCGAACCGTAACGCTGTCATCAGATGTCATTATTTTAAGACAATTAACATTTACGTCATGCTGGCTTAATGGTCTGTTGTTAGGATGTTTAGGGTTAAATAGTCAATACCAGTTCATGGTCACACCACAAGGCCTAGTCGTCTAAATTCTTAGGAAAAAAAAACTAATAAAAATGTTGCATGCCAAAGTCTACTAAAAACAGAAACGTGACATTAAGTCACTAAAAATAGAAACATTTAAATGCAATTTAATAAGGAGCATGGTTTGAAGAGAAAAGACCTTAAAAAAATCTTAAGAGGCCTTAAAAGAGAAACATGGTTTAAATCTCCAAAATAAAGAAAATTATTTATGTGCACTAGATTTCAATTATATTCTAAGTGCATACATAAGTGTTTTTCTTATAATAAGAAAAATGACCAGTGGTCAATCCAAAGAAACTTGCAGCAGCGCGTCCCTTTATCTGATGTTGGTCAGTGAAAGGGACAAGAAATTAGAAATGTTTGGACTAAGTCAAAATGTTTCAATAAAGACACTTACGGGTATGTGGGTCTATGGAACTACAATCCAAAGACACAAAGTTGAGTCTGTTTTCTTATAATGTTTCTTTTAAAAATTTATTGGAATTTTAATGCTTTTATATTACAAAATAAAATGATTATAAAAAATATTACAGTTAATGCACAAGGAAATAATATTCATCCTGTGGCACAGCGATAACTGTCTTGTTTTTTTTGTTTTTTTTTTATTTTGGAAATGAGTATATTTTTATTCTTTGTCACTGCTAGGGTCGAGCTCTATTAAAGGGAAACAAAATTTATTGTAGCCCTCTAAAATATTGTCTGCAGAGAAATTTTCTAATGACGTGGCAGTTCTGCAGTACTACCCTTTGACAGGTAATAAGGATCTTCTTAGACTTGGGGCTTCAAATATATTGAAGAGGTCAGTTGTCATTTTAGCTCCGTTGATATAACAACAAGGTTAATTGTTACTATCGATAACTTTCTCCCCATATGTAAATAGTCCGGGTTGCGCCCATGTATGAATCTACTCAACGCTTATTACAAATGAGTACATATCGGTAATTTTAATAAAAAAATTGGATCGTTAAACATATGGAACAGATTTGAAGCTTTACTTTGTTAATATAGTTTTGGTGCTGTGAACTGAAAAATTATATATGTATTTTATATATATAGTATATGGTCAGAGAATTTATTCTACCAGCTAATGATATCCATATAAGTCTTTGTCCTGTTATGTACTGAATGCATACGGGAACTTACACTGATGTGTGTTCAAGATAATATATAAATATATATATCGAAAAATCATTTTAAGCTGATTACATTTTGAGAAATTATAAAGGTCAAACCAGAGTTTTATTTGTGTGACAATTAATGAGTAATGTTTTCCCAATGACAGACATAAATTGCCAAAGTTATAGGAAAATCATTAGAGCCATTTTCGAGATCCTTTTCCAGATTCCAGACAGTGTCCGTGCACCCAGGACTTTGCAAGCTGATAAGAGGAATTGTAATAAAAAGTAGAAATATACTCACTAAGTAAGATAAAAAAAGAACGAAGCAAATGTAATAAGAATGGGTATATTATGCTGTGGATTTAATGGGAGCTCCGGGTCTTCTTTGCATTAGTTTGTTGATCTACAGATAACTAGATCACAGGACGCCTGCACTTCAACGCACAAGTTTGTTCTAGACATTTGCAACAAATGAAATCAACTTAGGAAGATGTTATTTCTGTTGCAGTTTTAAAAAGACCAGACGTTCAAGGAAATGTTTTGAGACAATATGTCTGGCCGATAATGAAAACCATGTCTCTATCCCCCCTCCCCCTCCTCATTGTTCTTTCGTCAGTGACGTCGTTCCGACCAGTTTCGACCAGTAATTTTATTCGTGAGATTTTTCTGAGCACATCAGACAATTTCGTGTCTTCTTCTGTCATGTGTTTTAAATAATGACAAGTTTAAAAAGAAATTGGAACTCAATCTCGTTGGTGGCACTTATGTGTATAGTGTCTTCTTACCGCTCTTTCTAATAGGGTTGAATTTGGTTCGTTGAAAACTCTTAATTTAAAAATAGTTTTAATATGTCTGCATATTATTTTCTTCTATTAATAAAAAAAACAAACAACAAAAGCGCTCGTTTTCAAAAGAATATAAATAGATGTAAACCCTATTTTAAAAATATTTCAATAAAAATATGTTGAAATAGGATTTACAGCGTTGTATAATGTCTAATAAAGACTGCATAACTCATTTTTTTTACCTTGGCTTTACA
The DNA here is from genome assembly GCA_021533235.1 of Biomphalaria straminea. Classification (NCBI taxonomy): domain Eukaryota; kingdom Metazoa; phylum Mollusca; class Gastropoda; family Planorbidae; genus Biomphalaria; species Biomphalaria straminea. The sequence continues at coordinate 9,821 of JADKLZ010034236.1, forward strand.
ATAATATTTTTTTGTAAGTGCATGTCATATGTAAATAATGTAATCTTTATTTTCAAATAACCTTTAAGCACCCAGAGGAACCAAACTAACATTGAAAGTAATTCTAGCACAATGAATGCACAAATAGCGCTTTTACATTTTGAAGATATAAAAATGACAGACATGTAGACACGCAGACTGCGTAAACAAACAATATTTTTCCTTGATAGGGCAGCTTAACGCGGTATCACTGAATTTAGAATAAAATAAGAAAAACACCATCGTTATTTTATATTTAGATTTAGCCATGTTAAACATTTGTTATCTCTAGACCAAAATTGAGCTATTTAAATGAGGTATTAAAATTTAAAATATGTTTTTCATTCCTAATATGTGTAATATTGAATGTCCTAGCTATAATAAAGTATAAATAATGTATATTTGTATGATATAATAGGTGATTCCATTAATATGAGATTTACATTAAACTCAATTTCTTCTTGAATGAGATCCACTCTCGTGGACCCCCATTTGCATGTCATGGACCCCCAATTCTTTTTTTCACTTTCGTGGACCCCCTGGAAGTCCTTGTGGACCCCTGGGGGTCCATATGGACCACTTTGGGAATCACTGCTCTACACTAACCATAATAAAGCAGTGTGATAAGAATTTTTTTTTACCAGTGTCATGCTTTTAGCTCTCTCAATACTGTATGATTCTACCACTTGTCTGGTTCAGTTGGACAGAGATGGGGCCAAAAAAAAAGACGAACGACCTGAATTCGAAATCGGGATAAAAGCCTCCTCTGTCTGTCTGTGTAATTAGAAAAGTCACTGTCACAATTTCTTTCCTTAGTTTAATATACCAAACGAAATAATTATTAAGCAATATTTAATTAACTAATTGTTTTTAGATTGATTTTTGTTATGCCCGGTAAAAGAAATAATATTGCAAAGTAATTTCAGTGGGTGTTGTAGAAGTAGCGTGGATAAACGTATTACCAGACAGATAAACAGACAGAGATGATATAAGCTTTGAAAAAAAATGTTAATAAAATTGATTCCAAAATTTAATCTTATTTTGAAGAATGACTGAAGTTTTTTTCATTTTAGTCTAGCGATTCTGTTCTATTTGGTGAATCGCTTATAACACTTGTACACTGATATTGTTCCCAAGTCTGATTGGGCATCACTGTTTCAGAGCATATAGTAAAAGTAAAAAAGTAAAGTTCCCCTTTCAGACCTTATGGTCTATAGGGCAGATGATGTATAGGTCATCTGTTCCTGTGGCTAACGGTTAACCAGGATGTCATGTGGTCAGCACAACGATCAACCGCCTTTACTTTTCACCAACAAATGTCAGGTACCCATTAGAGCTGGGTGGACTCAGAGGTGCCCAAGGATCCCGCAATTTAAAAAGCCCAGTCTTCACCAGGATTTGAACCCGAGAACCTCGGTTCGGAAGTCAAGTGCTTTACGGCTCAGCCACCGCGGCTACAGAGCATATAGTGTTCTGTCATTTATTCTCATTTATTCTCATGTAGTTAAGAATGTAAATAAAAAGTAACCTTAGCAGACTTATCGAGATATAAAGAACTAAACAAATTATATTATGCATCTACAGACATAAACGGCGTAAAGAGGTTTTAAATCGACCACCGGCGGACAATGGTTATGTCTGCACTGGAAGTGGCAAAATATGTAGGTCGCAGAAAGGGCTGCGTAGCCACGTGAAATATAGCACTCAGACTAAAACACAAGCTTTGTATATAAGCATTTTCTAACTTCTTATTTTAACCCAAAACTTTTATAATGTAAAATGAATCACTGCCGAATTCTCACATTGTACAGACACCTCAACACTGGAGATTGTTCGTAAAGCATCGTTGTAATTTGAAGAGATAATCTTTAAAAAATTATAGTTTAATAAAAAAAATTTTTCTTCCAAATTATTTCGCAAGAGATTTACAAAAAAAATATTTTAAAAAATCCGATTTTCTCCAGAGATATAGTTATGATCGTCTAGGGAGTAAAAAACAGTTTCAACTAGTCTCAACTACATATGTCAACATTCTGTGTTTTATGCTTTTAATTTCCCCATATATAAAAACTAAACTATCTTGAGAATGAAATATTATCTTCAACATAAGAAGTTTTATAATATCAGCCTAACAGTGTATCGAAAAGCAATAATAAAAAAAGTAAAAACAAAAGTAAAAAAAAGATAAATAAATAATTTAATCCAAAAAGATTTTGGTTTAGTTTAAATAGTTTCTATAAATGTTGGTCTATAAATAACAATGTGAAAGGAAAATGAGACTGCTCTTTCAAATAAATCACCAATAGACTTTCGATTAAAACTTTTCTTTTCAATTACTAGCACTAACCAAACATTTTAGAAAGTCATGTACAAAGCAGAAATGGAATACAATTTCACTTTACTTGTGAAAGTAATCAAACCATAGCATGAACCAGAGAACAAGCTGATCAAGATATTTCCCAGTCTTTTAAGATTTGCTATACAGTCAAAGTCCAACGTTGAATCCGGAGGCTCAAAGAAAACTCCAAGCCTTTCAGAGTAAAATGCCACTCATAATTGCTGGCTATCAGTTACCAGAAAAAAACAACAAATGAGTTAGCATTTGTTTTCATGTCAACAACCTACTTAGTAGAGGAACCAGTACTGCCAAGTGTAAACAAGCAAAATCCTTTTTTACAAACAAAGCTTTTCTAAGGGAAAGAGACACAGATTCAATGACATATATCTCAATTTGGCAGGAATAAGTTTCCTTTTTCTATTAAAACCATATTAATAAATTGCCATTAATTTATTAAATAATTGATTTTTCTTTGATTCGTGTTTTGTAAGTGGCAATGATCCCACAAAGGTAAGGGGGAGAAAACCCGTGTACAAAACGTATGTAGGTCAAAGATGGGGCTGCGTATCCACGGGAAATTCTGCGTTCCTCATAATTCTTGGGACTCGAAGACAAGTCTTATATAACAGCTCTGAATAATTTCTCATCCCATTATTCAATATCAAAGGAAATGATAATTGCAATTGATTAATTAATTAATTAACAAATTGGTTAATTTTTGATTGATTCATGTTTTGTTAGGTAGAATAAATGATTATGTAAAATTTTAACTGATCCAAGAATATGTTTGGGAGAAAAAAAGTGTACCGTAAATTGTACCAGACAGACAGACAGACGGACAGAGTGAGTTAATATAAGCTTTGTAACAAGACGAAAGCTGAGCTGGCTCGGTCATAGTACGATACACGAATCAGCGTTAAATTTATTCTTCAAAGCACAGAGATGTCCAAAGAAAATAGTCTCTCTCTGTTTCTCTTTCTCTCTCTTGATTCTGTTATGGACAGAGTGGAGGGATTTGGCAATCCGATTCACAACATAACATCTACGAGGCAAGTAAACGGACAGACGATATTGATGATAACGATGATGGTGATAACGATGATGATGATGATACAGAAATGTTTATGCTTAGTCAATATGAGATATGCGTTATTATTGTTTTACTTTTATCTAATGTAGTGAACAAAAGATACTCTGTCCTAACCTGTCCTGTAACTAACTTTAGACCACTTTAGAGCAGTGGCGTAGCTAGGGTGGGGTAGGAGGGGAAGAATTTGAAAATCCACCCAGGGCCCCCACTTGAGAGGGGACCCCAAATTAGAGTTTTTTATATTAAAATTAACTATTACTCACAATGCAGGGGCCCCAAAAGAGGTCAAGCCCCCCTGGGCCCCCAAACGATGGAAAATCCCTAGCTACGCCCCTGCAAAAGTAATGTTTTCGTAGAATCTATTGTCCGTAATTTAACAAAATACGTAGGTCCCAACTGGGTTTGCATAGTCATGCGAAACACTGCAGTCATCCTCTATATTCTCTATGGAATTGAAGACCTCGCTCTATGTAAAGCATATAATCTGTTACATACTAGTGGGTTTGAAATAGTAAATATGAATTTTTTTCTCCAAATATACCAGTAAATCACTATTCTTCAGTGCTGTAATAATCTTCTTTACAGAAAAAAAATCTTTAATGGCAAGATTGAAATTTAATGAAAATAATTGAAGTAATAAAATGTTTAATTGTAAAAATAAAATAGTTACATATTTGTTTTACCTAGTCTGTAATCTGTTTATTGATTAAGTACTAATAAATATTATTGTTGTAGATTTGTGTACCGTAAACTGCCAAAAAATTGTTGTCACTACTTTCTAATTATATTTAAATTAAATGTCCTCCATCCCTCTCCTTTTTATTTAAAAAAAAAGTTATTAAAATGCAAATTGCCAATTTTCCGGCGTGTTATATATAATCTCCAAATAAATTTACTTCACAGAGTTGAAGACATTGGATTAGAGAGTAACTTTCTTTTTGTATATCCTGAGAAAACTCAATTCTCATTTAAAATAATTTCTTTTCAAGGCGTCATTAAGTGCGTCGGTGGTCAGAAAAAGATTTCGATTTTAAATCCTGAAGGAAGGATGAGACGTGAACTACTAGATGGCTGCCTGGCAGTGTGGTATGCCCTCTGGACTGTAGTTCAATTATCTCGATGGACCCAGGTTCGATCCCTGCTAACAGTCCTTAGGGAGGTTTGGGCCAGGATATAACAATCTTAAATCTGAAGAAACATCCAAAACTTGTAAAACAAAAAAAATATGTAATGGATTACATTTTATCGCTGTATTGTCTTCGAAAATGTAATTACAAAATGTATTACAAAATGCATAATCTGCAATCAACACTCGTCGTTTTCATAATCCTTTTTAAATTATCAGACAATCTCTTCTGCCCCTTTCAGAGCTAGTGATTTATAGAGCAGATGAAGTAAAAGTCATCTGTATCTAAGGCCAACGGTTAACGAGAGTGTTATGTGGCCAGCACAACGACCAACTGCCTTTACTTTTCTACAACTAGTGTCAGGTACCCATTAGAGCTGGGTGGACTCAGAGGAGCCCTAAAGATCCGAAAATAAAAAAAAAATCAGTTTCACCAGGATTCGAGCACGGGACCACCGGTTTACCGGTTAAAGTCAAGCGCTTTACCGCGCATCCACTACACCTCTTCTTCTACTTAAGAACTTAATCATTTGCTGATTATCAAACAGCCTCTTCTTCTACTTAAGAACTTAATCATTTGCTGATTATCAAACAGCCTCTTT
>JADKLZ010034238.1:0-17136 GCA_021533235.1 Biomphalaria straminea
GAGCTGATAGCCACGCCACTGGACAGTCCTCAAAACAAGAGCTGATACTTACGTTATATATGAAACTAGTAGTAATTGTTCGTGCATGTTAATTAGAGACTCAAACCCTGCCAAATCTTGTCTGATTCAGGCAACCCGTTATATTCTGTATTGGCACAAGGGAAGAAACTATGGGCACCATGAAAAGAGTGTGGGGCAACACTTTGCTAACAATACATAAGCCTTAGTCTACTGGACCTGTGTGATGAGCACTTTGCTATACGGAAGTGAAACATGGTCAACCTACTCTTGGCAGGAAAAAAAAGCTGAATATCTTCCACCTCCGATGCCTAAGGCGGATCTTTAAAATAAGGTGGCAAAATAAAAAATAAAAAATAACCAATGAGGAAATGCTACGAAGAGCAGGATGCCAGGACATTCTCTCTGTTATCATTAGCAGACGCCTTGGCTGGCTTGGCCACGTTCGTAGAGTGCCAGTAGGTCGACTTCCACAGGACATTCTGTATGGTGATCTAATAGAAGGCAGGAGAGCCGCCGGTCGCCCATTTTTAAGGTATACGGATGTATGCAAACTGGACATGAAGCTCTTTAAGATCGACACTAGCAGATGGGAAGAGGTTGCACTGGATAGATCCACGTGGAGAGAGAGTGTAAGGGAAGGGTCTTAAATTGCAGATGCCATACAACATAAGCAGAAAGAAGGATGAAAATGCAACGCACCTGGTGATTACATATGCGCAACCTGTGGCCTGTGTATCAAGGATTGGCCTCGTTAGTCACACAAGAAGTTGCAAAAGGAAAAGATCGTCTCTCGAGACGTAAAATGCCACAGATAAGGGAAGAAGCAATGCAATATATCACACAGGACCTATACAACCTTTTTCATTTTGAGTATAAAATATGAAGATTTTACATTTACATTTAGTTGTATTAGTTGATTCTCTACACTCTAGATCTTCAAATAGTCATTTCAAATCTTGTTTCTGTTTCCTATACCACAAACACTTGGCAGTTTATTTACTACGTTGAATAGAAGACTCTGTTGGACTCGGTCAGTAACAAGATCAGCGACAGTATATTGTCTCATTTAAAAGACTTGGTCTCTGTAATGAGGCTATTTAGGGTATCGACTCGGCCTAACTGGACATTGGGGAATAACAGAAGACGATCCCAGCGGCCAGTTTAGGTATAGTGAGACCACCGGAGTCAAGGACATTGCGACGAATTAAATAGATGGACAGAAACTATGAGTTTAAGTAAACTCTTCTTAGTGTTTAAGTAAGCTCTTCTATGTGCTTAAGTAAGCTCTAAGTTGTTCTTAGCTCTTCTAAGTGTTAAAATAAACTCATGTATGTGTTTAAGAAGCCCATTCTATGTGTTTGAGTAAGTTCTTCTATAAGTTTAATTAAGCCTATCCATGTATTTAAGTAAGCTCTTCTATTTGTTTAAGTAAGCTCTTCTATGAGCTAAAGTAAGCTTTTTATGTTTAAGTTAGCTCCTCTATGTGTTTAAGTAAGGTATGTTTAAGTTAGCTCCTCTATGTGTTTAAGTAAGGTATGTTTAAGTTAGCTCCTCTATGTGTTTAAGTAAGGTATGTTTAAGTTAGCTCCTCTATGTGTTTAAGTAAGATATGTTTAAGTTAGCTCCTCTATGTGTTTAAGTAAGCTCTTAAATGTGTTTGCTTTATACGTTTTTTTCAGAAGTAAAGTTGTTTACGTTCTATTTCAGATCTCTTGCAGGAAGACGTCTGTCTGGTCGTGTGGTAAGCGCTCTCGACTATCATCGCTGTAGTCCCAGACTCGAACCCTACCCTCCGCCACAGTCCTGCAGGAGGTCAGGGCTTGGACGTACTAACCTTAAACTCTGATGGAACGTCCATAACCTGTTTAATTTTTAAAATAAAATATTAGAATGTATAGACAAGATAGTAAAGGCATAATAGTTAAGTAAAAAACACCATCCAAATGACATCTGTTTATGTGGCCCATGAAGGTGTCATGCAACAACAACGACCAACCACTTTTACCTTTCCCTACCCACTAGAGCTGGGTGGAGGCGCCTAAAGATTCCAAAATGTAAAATCCTAACAGGATTCGAACCCGGGACCCCCAGTTCGGAAGCCAAGCGCTTTACCAATCAGCCACCGCGCCTCGAAAAAGACAATACATACACTGTAAAACCTAAGGAAAGAAACCCGCTAAATACTTTTTTTCCAAAAAAATAAATAAGTTAAGTATCCACCTTAAGGAAGCATTTGTTATCACAGATGACGCTTACCTTTCCTATATACTCAAGATGGAACTAGTTTTGAATGTGTTGATTAGCAAAACTAAAGGAAACTGTAAGGTACTAGTTCTTTTGTTTAATTCAGCGGTTTAGTTTGTATGGGGAATGACCTGACAACAGACATTCATACATGATCCTCATACAGGTTCATATGTTGACATATACAGGTGACATACGAGCACTTGGAGATTATGATTGGTTATAAATGTCATCCATTTAGATTTTATTTTTTATAGCCTATATATAGCGCTACTTTCACTTTCACCTCACCCATGCCACATATGCGGCCGGCTTTTCAAAGCGAGGATTGGACTTCACAGCCATCTTCGAGTCCATAGGAAATGAGAAATGTGCTCATCTTCGTACACGAAGGAGGAGCTATATAGCGCTACTTTCATGCTAATAGCAAGCTTATTTGTGGAGCAGTGGGGAGGGGGGTATCTGGGAGAAGGCTTTCCGTGCTGCCTTTGGGCGCTAAGTAAACACAACTCTGCCTAAGTCGGGTGTCGAACCCTAATAGGTAACGAAGCCAAGCCAAATGCAAGCGTATGTAGCCTCTCGACCACGCTTTATGAATAATGAGAATTATTTTCAGATACAAAGAAGGCCATTACCCAATAGGCTTTTCACAAGAGACAAACATATTTGTTTTTATGTTAGTGGTAAAGACTTTTGAGTAATTTTATGAATTGAATTTTAAAGATTGTGATATAAAATATCAATAACAATATAATAAAATGTATAACAGGGAGCCTATAAGAACTACTACAATACTAACAAGTGTTTTTGTCCAGGTTTATTCCAATCATCGATTACAAAGATTGAAAGGACATACAGGGATAGAAAAAGAGAGTCTGTCTTCTCGTTTAGGTAGTACATAGTGGTCCCCAAACCAAGGCATTTCTTTTTAACGGACAAACGTGCTATTTATAAATAGTTTCACTTCTAAGGACGTATTCCAAGATCTACCGGATAAGTTCGACTTTCAAACAATGTAATAAATAATTATGTACATTTCTGAAAGAATACAAGTAACAGGTTGAAGCATACAATTGTACAAAACAAAGAAAAAAAAATTCAGTATTATGTAACATTAAACCATAAATAGAAACTGCCATGGCAACCTGTAGTAAACATTGAAGCCCTTATAGAGAAAAGTTATTAAAATGCTACACAGGTCAGTTCTGAATCACGGCTGAAAGGGCGCAGTCCTATTACACCTGCGACACACTCCCCCATAACGTCAAACTGAAGTCTCTTGATATGTCTCTGGATCGTTCTTCCGTCTCAGGCGTCCTTTAAAGAGTTGCAACAGACCGTGACGGAAGGCTCGGAGAAAAGGGAGGTACAGAAAGAATTTGTAAATACTGTTAAACTTCACACACTCCTCAAAGAACACCATCATGTTGATGTCTTGGGGCGTGGGGCGCTCCGAGCTCATGAAGAGAATCTTGGCGCGGTAGATAGAGGCGGGGAGGATCAGGCAGATGAAGATCACGCCCGCGATCAGCACCACCACCGTGGCGCGAGTCTTTTCTAGCGAGAGGTCGAATTCCGGGGGCGGAGGCGTGGCGTCACCCGACCTCGTCGACGGCGAGTTCGACCTTTCGCTGTTGGCCAGTTTGTACTCCCCTCTCCAGCCGTCCCCTTTGCGAGACTGCGCCCTGGAGAAGAACGTTTTGCTGTAGGTGGCTGCGATACTCGTGCACACGGCAACGTCAATGGCGATGATGAGAATCATGGGAAGGAAAATGGCGGTGATTATCTCGACCTTGCCCAGTTCTACGATGTACTTGATGCTCTCCTGCATGATGGCGCATGTGGTGCCGCCTTTTTTGTTCTCCGACACGTTGGCCACCCAGATGTAATGGGAGAAGCCGACGAGAGAGAAGACGAAGATAACGATGATGATGCATTTGGTTCTGAAGGTGGAGCACCACTTCCTGGCCCGACAGGAGCCGAAGTGAATGACGAATCTCTCAGCGTGCGCGGCGAAGAGGTACCAAGTGGAAAGGAACCGGGAGAGCAGCAAAGAGAAAAACGTTATCTGGCAGAAGCCCATTTTGTTGTAGAAGTCGTAGCTTCTTTTGGAAACCCAAGACAGAAGGCAACAAGACATGTAGATTAAATCGGCAATGCCCAAGGCGGTTAGATAGTGGCTGAGGGCGCTGGATTTGATGGGAGTGCACATGAAGGTGAGGATGAGCATAAACGTGCACAAAATGCCAAGGCAGAAGGCGACGGGCATGACAAAGTCATCCAGGTTCTTCAGCACCGTCGGTAAAGAAAAGAAGGGCATGGCAGATCCCACAGGAGTCCGTTGGATGTTCGAGAAGAGAGTGACCTCCTCGAAGCTGTCGTTGTGGTGCTGGTGGCTGAGGGAGAGGTCAGTCCTGTTGTTTTCCCCAAGGATGACCGACACATTGTAGAATATGATCCGCTCCTCGCTCCCTTGAGCCATTTGCGCCAAGGTAGGAGACAGGATAGTGGTCATTTTCTTCTTTTTACTTCTACGTCCGATTAAAACCTCTGTCAACAAGCAACCAAGAATGCTGTACTCCCATACTGCAAAGTTAATCTCTAGAAATGTTAATTAAAGTGACTCCATAAAACTTCGACCTACAATCTCAGAATATTTGAATCGTTAATGGTTTCTCTCCTCTAAAGCGTCAAGGTTTTTAAATCTCATTTCGTCACTACTGCTTGAAACAAGATGGCGATGTTCAGTGGATTCTTAATTGCTGTAGTATGGCCTCCTTAATGTTTTTCCTCAAGATTCACGGGCTAAAAATATCTGAAAAACAAACAAAAAAAAAGTCAAATACATTACAGACTAATCAAGTGATGGTCAGATTGAACTGGTCTAAAACATTGGCGAAAGGGTTTCTTTGATTTCACTATTTCAAGTAACTAGTGTACATAGTTCACGTCTCACTTTTAAATGAGGTCATGGCCCAAAAGGTTTGAACTATCGGGGGCGGAATGGGTCTCAACATTGGTCCCGGAATAAGCGTATAAACTGCTCCACAAATGAAATAGAAGAGAGACACAATTAACAGTGTTAAGGTCGCCACATTGAAATATCGCTATTGCCAACTTTAGAATAAAAATGGCGGCTTCAAGAGAGAGGGCATAGACCTTTGTATTTACAATGATACAAATTATCGTAAACTTTAAAAACAACAACAACAAAAAAATATATATAAAAAAATAAACGGATCAACATTTACTATATACTCTGTACACTAGATACACTTATATATATATATATATATATATATATATATATATATATATATATAAGCCATTCTTAAAAATCTCCTAAAAGGAATAGAGTTACAGTGTATTATACTTTTGCCAATGTGTTAGGTATGAGGTAATTAATTCATTCTCTTTCATACTCTATAACTCTTCTTCCTTGCACTAACTCAAATTTCCTCTTTTTTTTTCTTCATTTCCGTTATACTTTCTTTATCCTTTTCTTTTTTATCTACCCCCCGCTGCGCGCGCACCGATGTTCCCGGGTCGCCGCGGGGGGCCGTTGGTGACCAGCCAATCATTTTGTTTTCCTCTTTTTTTTTTCGCTTCTAGGTTGACTGAGACCACGTCACGTGATCAAGAGCTATGGCGTTAGTTAATTAACCCTGTCACACAAACACACACACACACACACTCACATGTGTGTAGACAAACACACCAACAAACGTAAACCCATCAACGCTTAAATGTGCACGTGATATCGCACAATACAAACGCCTCGAAACATATACAGGAATGAAGCCCCCTCCCCCCCTTTAGCTCTAATGATAAAATAGTGAGTACATCCTTCCCCTTTCTCTCCCTGATATGAAGTCATAACGACTAGGGTTAAAATCTTCCTCATCCCTACTCTAGCTGGTGTCGCAGCACTCCGTTAGCAGAAGGATCATCTAACAGAGCGCATACTGTCTCACGTGACGAGAACCGAAAATAAAAACAAACAACAACCCGAACCGTAACGCTGTCATCAGATGTCATTATTTTAAGACAATTAACATTTACGTCATGCTGGCTTAATGGTCTGTTGTTAGGATGTTTAGGGTTAAATAGTCAATACCAGTTCATGGTCACACCACAAGGCCTAGTCGTCTAAATTCTTAGAAAAAAAAAACTAATAAAAATGTTGCATGCCTAAGTCTACTAAAAACAGAAACGTGACATTAAGTCACTAAAAATAGGAACATTTAAATGCAATTTAATAAGGAGCATGGTTTGAAGAGAAAAGACCGTAAAAAATCTTAAGAGGCCTTAAAAGAGAAACAGTGTTTAAATCTCCAAAATAAAGAAAATTATTTATGTGCACTAGATTTTAATTATATTCTAAGTGCATACATACGTGTTTTTCTTATAATAAGAAAAATGACCAGTGGTCAATCCAAAGAAACTTGCAGCAGCGCGACTGTATATCTGATGTTGGTCAGTGAAAGGGACAAGAAATGAGAAATGTTTGGACTTCGTCGAAATGTTTCAATAAAGACACTTACGGGTATGTGGGTCTATGGAACTACAATCCAAAGACACAAAGTTGAGTCTGTTTTCTTATAATGTTTCTTTTAAAAATTTATTGGAATTTTAATGCTTTTATCTTACAAAATAAAATGATTATAAAAATATTACAGTCAATGCACAAGGAAATAATATTCATCCTGTGGCACAGCGATAACTGTCTTGTTTTTTTGTTTTTTTTTTATTTTGGAAATGAGTATATTTTTATTCTTTGTCACTGCTAGGGTCGAGCTCTATTAAAGGGAAACAAAATTTATTGTAGCCCTCTAAAATATTGTCTGCAGAGAAATTTTCTAATGACGTGGCAGTTCTGCAGTACTACCCTTTGACAGGTAATAAGGATCTTCTTAGACTTGGGGCTTCAAATATATTGAAGAGGTCAGTTGTCATTTTAGCTCCGTTGATATAACAACAAGGTTAATTGTTACTATCGATAACTTTCTCCCCATATGTAAATAGTCCGGGTTGCGCCCATGTATGAATCTACTCAACGCTTATTACAAATGAGTACATATCGGTAATTTTAATAAAAAAATTGGATCGTTAAACATATGGAACAGATTTGAAGCTTTACTTTGTTAATATAGTTTTGGTGCTGTGAACTGAAAAATTATATATGTATTTTATATATATAGTATATGGTCAGAGAATTTATTCTACCAGCTAATGATATCCATATAAGTCTTTGTCCTGTTATGTACTGAATGCATACGGGAACTTACACTGATGTGTGTTCAAGATAATATATAAATATATATATCGAAAAATCATTTTAAGCTGATTACATTTTGAGAAATTATAAAGGTCAAACCAGAGTTTTATTTGTGTGACAATTAATGAGTAATGTTTTCCCAATGACAGACATAAATTGCCAAAGTTATAGGAAAATCATTAGAGCCATTTTCGAGATCCTTTTCCAGATTCCAGACAGTGTCCGTGCACCCAGGACTTTGCAAGCTGATAAGAGGAATTGTAATAAAAAGTAGAAATATACTCACTAAGTAAGATAAAAAAAGAACGAAGCAAATGTAATAAGAATGGGTATATTATGCTGTGGATTTAATGGGAGCTCCGGGTCTTCTTTGCATTAGTTTGTTGATCTACAGATAACTAGATCACAGGACGCCTGCACTTCAACGCACAAGTTTGTTCTAGACATTTGCAACAAATGAAATCAACTTAGGAAGATGTTATTTCTGTTGCAGTTTTAAAAAGACCAGACGTTCAAGGAAATGTTTTGAGACAATATGTCTGGCCGATAATGAAAACCATGTCTCTATCCCCCCTCCCCCTCCTCATTGTTCTTTCGTCAGTGACGTCGTTCCGACCAGTTTCGACCAGTAATTTTATTCGTGAGATTTTTCTGAGCACATCAGACAATTTCGTGTCTTCTTCTTCTGTCATGTGTTTTAAATAATGACAGGTTTAAAAAGAAATCGGAACTCAATCTCGTTGGTGGCACTTATGTGTATAGTGTTTTCATATTTCCCTTTCTAATAGTAATAGGGTTGAATTTGGTTCGTTGAAAAATCTTAATTAAAAAATAGTTTTAATATGTATCTGCATATTATTTTCTTCTGTTAATAATAAAAAAACAACAACAAAAGCGCTCGTTTTCAAAAGAATATAAATAGATGTAAACCCTATTTAAAAAATATTTTAATAAAAATATGTTGAAATAGGATTTACAGCATTGTATAATGTCTAATAAGGACTGCATAACTCATTTTTATTTACCTTGGCTTTACAATAATATTTTTTGTAAGTACATGCCATATGTAAATAATGTAATCTTTATTTTCAAATAACCTTTAAGCACTCAGAGGAACCAAACTAACATTGAAAGTAATTCTAGCACAATGAATGCGATGAAAAATCGGATTTCCAAATAGCGCTTTTACATTTTGAAGATATAAAAATGACAGACATGTACACACGCAGACAGCGTAAACAAACAATATTTTCCCCTGATAGGGCTGCTTAACGCGGTATCACTGAATTTAGAATAAAAGAAGAAAAACATTAATATACTATAAACTAAGATAAGCATAGTTAGCTTAGTTGTATCTATTAGTTTAGATCAGTCATGGAATTAAATTTGTAAAACCTCTACACCAGTGGTTCCCAAACTTTTTTGTCTCGTGGACCCCTTGACATGTTTTCTGGTCTTCCGTGGACCCCCTGTTTAAGTTATATTGAATTTTTGAAAATTCATCAATTTGAAATTACACATTTTGTTTAAATAATTTCCAACCAGTGACATGAGAAGTGAAAAAGTAATTTAAAACTACATTTGAAGTTCAATTCATTTTTGTTACAATAGATTTATTAATTAAGCAAAATTGAAATTTAAAGCCATTATGTAACAGTTAATATGTAACGTTAACTATCACTAAACACATTGGAACCTTTTTGTTTTTAAAGGTTTGCAAACTCGACTTCCATTGCTACGGAGATTTTTTTTCATATTGAGATTTGTTGTTTTTGTAAAAGGTTTCACAAAGAGGTTTTTCGTGGATTTCTTGGGAATCACTGCTCTACACTAACCATAATAAAGCAGTGTGATTAGATTTTTTTTTACCAGTGTCATGCTTTTAGCTCTCTCAATACTCTATGATTCTACCACTTGTCTGGCTCAGTTGGACAGAGATGGGGCCAAAAAAAAAGACGAACGACCTGAATTCGAAATCGGGATAAAAGCCTCCTCTGTCTCCTGATGTAATTAGAAAAATCACTGTGCCAGGGTAGAGAAAATAGAAGGTTTTAAAGTTATCTGTTGTTAGTTTCAAACTTTTCTCTCTACAAAGTTGAAAGGGGACTAACTCAACGAATACCACCTTATAAGTCAATTACAATTTCTTTCCTTAGTTTAATATACCAAACGAAATAATTATTAAGCAATATTTAATTAACTAATTGTTTTTAGATTGATTTTTGTTATGCCCGGTTAAAGAAATAATATTGCAAAGTAATTTCAGTGGGTGTTGTAGAAGTAGCGTGTATAAACGTATTACCAGACAGACAAACAGACAGAGATGATATAAGCTTTGAAATAAATGTTAATAAAATTGATTCCAAAATTTAATGTTACTTTGAAGAATGATTGAAGTTTTTTTCATTTTAGTCTAGTGATACTTAAGCTTTCAGACTTAGGTCTGCGGACCAAAATCGACCCGTGATTCTGTTCTATTTGGTGAATCGCTTATAACACTTGTACACTGATATTGTTCCCAGGTCTGATTGGGCATCACTGTTTCAGAGCATATAGTAAAAGTAAAAAAGTAAAGTTCCCCTTTCAGACCTTATGGTCTATAGTGCAGATGATGTATAGGTCATCTGTTCCTGTGGCTAACGGTTAACCAGGATGTCATGTGGTCAGCACAACGATCAACCGCCTTTACTTTTCACCAACAAATGTCAGGTACCCATTAGAGCTGGGTGGACTCAGAGGTGCCCAAGGATCCCGCAATTTAAAAAGCCCAGTCTTCACCAGGATTTGAACCCGAGAACCTCGGTTCGGAAGTCAAGTGCTTTACGGCTCAGCCACCGCGCCTACAGAGCATATAGTGTTCTGTCATTTATTCTTATTTATTCTCATGTAGTTAAGAATGTATATAAAAAGTAACCTTAGCAGACTTATCGAGATAAAAAGAACTAAACAAAGTATATTATGCATCTACAGACATAGACGGCGTAAAGATGTTTTAAATCGACCACCGCTGACAATGGTTATGTCTGCACTGACAGTGGCAAAATATGTAGGTCGCAGAAAGGGCTGCGTAGCCACGTGAAATATAGCACTCAGACTAAAACACAAGCTTTGTATATAAGCATTTTCTAACTTCTTATTTTAACCCAAAACTTTTATAATGTAAAATGAATCACTGCCGAATTCTCACATTGTACAGACACCTCAACACTGGAGATTGTTCGTAAAGCATCGTTGTAATTTGAAGAGATAATCTTTAAAAAATTATAGTTTAATAAAAAAAATTTTTCTTCCAAATTATTTCGCAAGAGATTTACAAAAAAAATATTTTAAAAAATCCGATTTTCTCCAGAGATATAGTTATGATCGTCTAGGGAGTAAAAAACAGTTTCAACTAGTCTCAACTACATATGTCAACATTCTGTGTTTTATGCTTTTAATTTCCCCATATATAAAAACTAAACTATCTTGAGAATGAAATATTATCTTCAACATAAGAAGTTTTATAATATCAGCCTAACAGTGTATCGAAAAGCAATAATAAAAAATAAGAAAAAACAAAAGTAAAAAAAAGATAAATAAATAATTTAATCCAAAAAGATTTTGGTTTAGTTAAAATAGTTTCTATAAATGTTGGTCTATAAATAACAATGTGAAAGGAAAATTAGATTGCTCTTTCAAATAAATCACCAATAGACTGTCGATTAAAACTTTTCTTTTCAATCACTAGCACTAACCAAACATTTTAGAAAGTCATGTACAAAGCAGAAATGGAATACAATTTCACTTTACTTGTGAAAGTAATCAAACCATAGCATGAACCAGAGAACAAGCTGATCAAGATATTTCCCAGTCTTTTAAGGTTTGCTATACAGTCAAAGTCCAACGTTGAATCCGGAGGCTCAAAGAAAACTCCAAGCCTTTCAGAGTAAAATGCCACTCATAATTGCTGGCTATCAGTTACCAGAAAAAAAAAAACAAATGAGTTAGCATTTGTTTTCATGTCAACGACATGTAAGATAAAGGAACCAGTACTGCCAAGTGTAAACAAGCAAAATCCTTTTTTACAAACAAATCCTTTCTAAGGGAAAGAGACACAGATTCAATGACACATATCTCAATTTGGCAGGAATAAGTTTCCTTTTTCTAATAAAACCATAGGGATAAATTGCCATTAATTTATTAAATAATTGACTTTTCTTTGATTCGTGTTTTGAAAGTGGCAATGATCCCAGGGAAGGGAAGGGGGAGAAAACCCGTATACAAAACGTAAGTAGGTCAAAGATGGGGCTGCGTATCCACGGGAAATTCTGCGTTCCTCATAATTCTTGGGACTCGAAGACAAGTCTTATATAACAGCTCTGAATAATTTCTAATCCCATTATTCAATATCAAAGGAAATGATAATTGCAATTGATTAATTAATTAATTGACTAATTGTTTAATTTTTGATTGATTCATGTTTTGTCAGGTAGAATAAATGATTATGTAAAATTTTAACTGATCCAAGAATATGTTTGGGAGAAAAAAAGTGTACCGTAAATTGTACCAGACAGACAGACAGACGGACAGAGTGAGTTAATATAAGCTTTGTAACAAGACGAAAGCTGAGCTGGCTCGGTCATAGTACGATACACGAATCAGCGTTAAAATTATTCTTCAAAGTACAGAGATGTCCAAAGAAAATAGTCTCTGTTTCTCTTTCTCTCTCTTGATTCTGTTATGGACAGAGTGGAGGGATTTGGCCATCCGATTCACAGCATAACATCTACGAGGCAAGTAAACGGACAGACGATATTGATGATAACGATGATGGTGATAACGATGATGATGATGATGATACAGAAATGTTTATGCTTAGTCAATATGAGGTATGCGTTATTATTGTTTTACTTTTATCTAATGTAGTGAACTAAAGATACTCTGCCCTAACCTGTCCTGTAACTAACTTTAGACCACTTTAGAGCAGTGGCGTAGCTAGGGTGGGAGGTAGGAGGGGAAGAATTTGAAAATCCCCCCGGGCCCCCACTTGAGACCCCAAATTAGAGTTTTTTATATTAAAATTAACTATTACTCACAATGCAGGGGCCCCAAAAGAGGTCAAGCCCCCCTGGGCCCATAAAAAATGGAAAATTCCTAGCTACGCCCCTGCGAAAGTAATGTTTTCGTAGAATCTATTGTCCGTAATTTAAAAAAATACATAGGTCCCAACTGGGTTTGCATAGTCATGCGAAACACTGCAGTCATTCTCTATATTCTCTATGGAATTGAAGACCTCGCTTTATGTAAAGCATATAATCTAATACATACTAGTGGGTTTGAAATAGTAAATATGAATTTTTTTCTCCAAATATGCCAGTACATCACTATTCTTCAGTGCTGTAATAATCTTCTTTACAGAAAAAAAATCTTTAATGGCAAAAACGAAATTTAATGAAAATAATTAAAGTAATAAAATGTTTAATTGTAAAAATAAAATAGTTACATATTTGTTTTACCTAGTCTGTAACCTGTTTATTGATTAAGTCTTTGAAAACTTCATTGTTGTATATTTTTTTATCACAAACTGCCAAAAAATTGTTGTCACTACTTTCTAATTATATTTAAATTAAATGTCCTCCACCCCCCTTTCCTTTTTATTTAAAAAAAAGTTATTAAAATGCAAATTGCCAATTTTCCGGCGTGTTATATATAATCTCCACATAAATTTACTTCACAGAGTTGAAGACATTGGATTAGAGAGTAACTTTCTTTTTGTATATCCTGAGAAAACTCAATTCTCATTTAAAATAATTTCTTTTCAAGGCGTCATTAAGTGCGTCGGTGGTCAGAAAAAGATTTTGATTTTAAATCCTGAAGGAAGGATGAGACGTGAACTACTAGATGGCTGCCTGGCAGTGTGGTATGCCCTCTGGACTGTAGTTCAATTATCTCGATGGACCCAGGTTCGATCCCTGCTAACAGTCCTTAGGGAGGTTTGGGCCAGGATATAACAATCTTAAATCTGAAGAAACATCCAAAACTTGTAAAACAAAAAAAATATGTAATGGATTACATTTTATCGCTGTATTGTCTTCGAAAATGTAATTACAAAATGTATTACAAAATGCATAATCTGCAATCAACACTCGTCGTTTTCATAATCCTTTTTAAATTATCAGACAATCTCTTCTGCCCCTTTCAGAGCTAGTGATTTATAGAGCAGATGAAGTAAAAGTCATCTGTATCGAAGGCCTACGGTTAACGAGAGTGTTATGTGGCCAGAACAATGACCAACCGCCTTTACTTTTCTACAACTAGTGTCAGGTAAAAAAAAAACAGTTTTCACCAGGATTCGAACACGGGACCACCGGTTCAGAAGTCAAGCGCTTTACCACTTAATCTTTTGCTGATTATCAAACAGCCTCTTCTTCTACTTAAGAACTTAATCATTTGCTGATTATCAAACAGCCTCTTCTTCTACTTAAGAACTTAATCATTTGCTGATTATCAAACAGCCTCTTCTTCTACTTAAGAACTAAATCATTTGCAGATTATCAAACAGCCTGTATTTTACTTAAGAACTTAATCATTTGCTGATTATCAAACAGCCTCTTTCCTACTTAAGAACTTAATCATTTGCTGATTATCAAACAGCCTCTTCTTCTGCTTAGAACTTAATCATTTGCGGATTATAAAACAGCCTCTTCTTCTACTTAAGAACTTAATCATTTGCGGAATATCCAACAGCGACTTCTTTCTAATTAAGAACTTAATCATTTGCGGAATATAAAACAGCCTCTTCTTCTAGTTAAGAACTTAATCATTTGCGGAATATCCAACAGCCTCTTCCACTCAATACTTACTGGCCTGTACTTTGAAATCCATTTCAAACGAACTAACATAGACGAAGTTAGATGAGGTGTATTCAATAATCACAGAGTTTTAGTGTTTGGATATAAACAACTGCACTTGCTTCAGGTTGGAGAGTCTCGGTTAGTGTCATAAGACTGAGTGCAAAGAAAAAGATATTCTATTTGTCTCCCTTTATATCTTTATTGACAGCCTGGCTTCGGTTAGGGGGCGGAGTCTTGAATGACTCACTTTTCATTAAACACTTTTTATTTATTTTAAATGTGTCGATCTTGCAAAACGCCTAATTAAAACAGATTGGAATGACAGCTTAATTAGCCAACAAACAAACAAAAAAAACTATCAACACAAGATAGAATTAATTTGACAAATAGAATTTAACATCGTTAATGGGAGAAATTTAACCAAAAAAATAAAAAAGGCTTTCGGCAAGAGGTTTTTAAGTTTAAAAAATTGAGAAATAAAATATTCTGTATTAAATACTGGGATATCTCCATAAACTTTGTTATAGCTTTAAGGATATTGAGATTTAGGATTTGAGAAAGACAATAAACCTGAAAAATGTTGCACCCTGAGATGGCATTGAAATGTTTCCAAGTTGTGCAGAAAAGTGTCAGAAGAAGTTTAGCAAATATTTCGTTTTTTTTTCACCGAGCTTTGGGGGAGATAACTGTAATATTGTTCAGGCTGGATTTGTTTTAAAGGGGAAGATAAAGTAATCATTAACGCGAGTCACTTGCATGCCTCATTAATTAGTGGCAAGTGGCAAGAGTCATTGATATGAGTTATGACGTGCACAAAGAGTCGATTACATTTTACGAAACAATGATATTTATATGTATTAAGCGTCACAAACACCGTGCCAAGAGATTACGGCAACCCTAATTAGCCTCCAGGAGGCGCGGTGGCTGAGCAGTAAAGTGCATTGCTCCTGAACGGGGTGTCCTGGGTTCGAATCCTGGTGAACGCTGGGATTTTTATTTCGGGATCCTTGGCGCCTCTGAGTCCACCCAGCTCTAATGGGTACCTGACATTAGTTGGGGAAAAGCAAAGGCGGTTGGTCGTTGTGCTGGCCACATGACACCCTCGTTAACCGTAGGCCACAGAATCAGATGACCTTTACATCATCTGCCCTATAGACCACAAGGTCTGAAAGGGGAACTTTACTTTACTACTTTAATTGACCTCCATATTAACTTACATGGAAGAATTAAATACATCATTTTAAAATACACAAAAATATTCCTACATCAAACGCAAAAAGTAAAATATATTATAAATAGATAATCAAAGCGTTGGTCAGTTATGTCTTATTTATAGTACGTTTTAATGTGAGTGTTATTATGTTTTATAATGTTAAATTATTTAAGCCCTGTTAGTCTATGATCTCTGTGGTTACTTTTGATTGCTAGTGAAGGGAAGCCACTGTACCTAAGAATAAATAGTTTTATATATAGTAATTTTGTAGACAGATAAATTCTTTGTGAAAATGTTAATTAAGGCAATATTAACTATCAAATCCATTACAAAGTTTTCTTGTATAATTGTTTACGCTACTTACAATCTATACATCAGCATCTTACTGTTTTATTTTGCTCTGGTTATCTTAATTTCCAATCACCTAATTCTCTACACAAGGGTTATTTCCCCTAAGCATTTTATAAATATAAAAACACAAATAATTAATAACGACTAATTGATTAATAAATTGTTTGATTTTTAAATTGATTCACGTGTTGTCATCGAGCATGAGCTCGTATACAAAATTTGATGATGATTGGATGAATAGAAGTGGTAGAAAACTCGAAAGTGAAAATCTAACATAAAATAAAGACATACAAGGACAATACAGACATACAAGAAAAATACAGACATATAAGAAAAATACACAAATATAAGAAAAATACAAACATATAAGAAAAGTACAGAAACTGTTGCGTTGTAAAAATCAAGTCAGATATAAGGCAAAGGCGTCAACCCCATTAAACTTGTCAGAAAGTGAGCAAGTCTGAAAAGCTCTGCAGCGTTTTTACAAGCAATGGGATGATTCTGTGGCAGGTCAAATATCAAACGCAGGGGTCATTCTTTAAAGAATTCAGCCAATTTCGACAAGCCAATTTATTGGTTTTGAGACCAACATCCGGTTACTTAAAACAATGGCCATCCTTAAATCGACGTATGCATGCGAGAGATACCTTTATTCATTAACAAGTCTCTAACATGTGTCTACAATTCATGTCATGGACAGAGCCAATATTATTAAGAGTCAGTGATGTGCATCAGTCTGGTGTGACATGTTGCCTTCTTTAATGTCTTGAATTTAGAACCAACAGCATGATAGAGATAGGCATCAATGGTTAATGGCATGCCAAGACTTATTGACATGCATCGTTTAAATAGCCACCGCCTCATCAACGGCGCCCGCTGACGTGGATCAGTTTGTTTCCGGTAGTTTTGGCTAAACCTTATTTCATGCCAAAACGCGGCGCATCGCTGAGTGATCTCTGCACGCCCGTGGACCCCGCCCCTACCTTACATAAATCTGCCATAGCATTAATGCAAGATAAGTCTTGCATAATCATCTAGTTTTTCCAGTTAAGTCCCTTTCTTTCCCCCTACTTTTTAATTAGAGACAAGGACGAGAAAAAGAAAATCATAATATTTTTTGATGTTTCATTTCTGTTCCTAAATCTTATCATGTTCGGCTCTGAGATTATTTTTGTTTTTTAGCCTCGAAGAATCAC
>JADKLZ010034242.1:0-17810 GCA_021533235.1 Biomphalaria straminea
CATTTGTTAGCATAGGATCAATTTAAATTTTTTGGTGCAACTACCTACTGTTAGTGCAAAACGACATGAAAAAATTCATAACTTTCTAACTGTTAAACATACAGTCATAATATCCAAATTTTTACCTATGCTATTTTAACTGTAAATAAACCTTAATTTTAATGAGTTAATTATATGAACTCGTGACTTTTTATAGAGGGAGAGTGGTCCTTGGGGGACTGCGGGCACGACATGGCCTATACTGTGCCGATGTGCCTAAAACTAAAACTAAACTAAACTAATTTATACACCATTGGAAAGTTCTTTTAAAGTATTTTAACGATGTACTAACGAAAAATTGTTTTTTCTAAGATAATTTTTTTATTTCACATCCCTACATCAAGATCGGGTCTTCACTCACAAAATCAAAATTTGAGTCCAGTTTCACAATAGTTTCAGTCCAGCTGAAATTCTTTTTTTTTTTTATTATCCCACTTCATCATTAGGGTGTCCCATTTTCTATTTAAAAGTTTCTTGTAATTATGTGATAAATCATTGTTTGCAGAAATGGATAACTATCAGTTCCCGCTTGAAATTAGACGAGTATGAAACTGTTGCGGGTTTATTATTTGCATTGTCTTCATATTCTGTTGATTAATTGAATCATTTTAAAGCTCATCAATTGTTACTTGTACATTCTATATCTATAGTTAGTTTGTTTTTTTTAGTAAGTATTTGATTGAAAATAACCCTATTTTGTCCCTATCAAATTGTTCACGGAGACCTTTTTTCTCCCTTCACGTCATTTGCAATGTCACTTGTTGGCCACGTTATTGGGCCCGGCCAATCCTTTTGTCCCTACCACCATAACAAATGGGTCAAATTAATTTTGCTTAGTCTCATGTTTATTTATTAATTTAGCCAAAGAAAGAAACAATGTTGTTGATTTTGAATTTGATTTTAGGCACTTTTTTTATCAGAACATGGTCATAGCCCCAGTCAGTCAGATCCTGTACCTTAGAATTAGATCTAGATCAGGGGTGCCACTTTTCCTGAATAACACGGAAATCCGTGTTTTGAGGGGTCCGATTTTTCCTCCCTCCGGCTTTGCCCTCTGCAGTTTTTTTGTTGATTTAGAATTTATCGTAATTTATCATTTTCCCCGTTAATCTTAGTTTGCTAGTTCTGATGGCGCGAACTGCCATTTTTAAACAAAATCGACCAGTTTCATATCTCGCGATTCGCAAGACTTTCACTTTGCATGCACACTAAGCTTTATTTACAGTATTTTTTTTTAGAGTGTAAACATTCTATAGAAATCTAGATCTCTAGATCTACGGAACCCGCCTCGATTCGGTTTATAGTCTATATCTATTTCTATGATCAATCTAGATCTGATCTAGACTGTAAAGTCTTTTATTTAGTATAGATCTAGTCTAGATAAAGGCGAGGTTGAGATTAGATCTACTCGCATACCTAGGTATTTGAAATAAAAAGAAAAATTTCGCGAGTGCGAAATAAGATTTTATTTTTTTTTTCTGTTTTATATTTGTATAAATATCATATAGACAGTCTAGTATATAGAGTCTGTGTCTAGAGCTATATTGGTCTAGGGATAGGATCTAGATTTAGGATGGTTTAATAACTTTATTTGCATCATTTTTAGATCAGAACTAGAATCAATGATTGGAGTTATTTTGAAGAATTTATAAAATTAACAAGTTGACATTCGCTTGAAGACCTAGACACTAGAGGCTAGATTGTTTGGTCAATAGATTTTATTTCTATTTAATGATGTACAAGCAGTCCAGCACATTCTAGCCATCTAGGTCTACATTTAAATATTAAAAACAAAATATAATTGTCTAAATAGTTCTGGACTAAATGTCTAATAACATCTTGTTGCAATAGATTTACCGGGATGCCTCAAAGGAGTAATGAGGGAACAAAGTTAAAGAGAGAAACATTATTTAAAATAACTGGGGGGGTGCAAACATTAGTTAATATAAAATTGTACTAAATCCTATTGTATTACAAGCTTTATCAATAAATACGCACAAACTCTATTATAATGATAGGCTTACTAATTACATATTTAAAATATGGGGAGCATATTATGATATAGAGGTAATTTACTACTGCTCTTTCATCAAATTTTGGTGCTTAAATTATATATATGGCACGTTTCAGGGTTTGTGACTTCAGGGTTTGTAAAATTTGGAAAATCAGGTTTCAGGGTTTACTTGATCTCATGGGTGGCGCCCCTGATCTAGATATTGTCAGGAAATGTGGTGGGGGCAAGTTGTCATCAATGCCATGTACATATTTTGTCTTAAAATATTAAATTAGATAACAAAAATCACACAATTATTAATTTTAGAGTATTCTAAAATGTTGATATATTTAAAAGCTAAATGATTATGGAGATTTAAAAAAAAAAAACACAAACACTTTATCCGATATCAATTACAAATGTTTGGCAACTGGTTCAATGTAAGTTTGTTCCTCATTTTGCTCAAATTCTAGACTGTTTAACAGGAAACTAAATAATTCACAAGTTATTAAAATTATAATTATCCACTGATTTGTTTCCTGTCTACTAATTGCTCTTAATGTCGGGATGAAAATACTGCACAATTCCAATATTATTGTTAAAGTCCTAAGTTGTGTTCTATTTGTCAGTACTAGCTTTTAACTATTTTCCAATAAAATATAAATGTCAGTCACTTGATTTTAATAGAAGTTGTTAGACATTTGCAGTATTTCTTGAAAAATATGTAACATTCTATATTAGGGAGATTAAAAAAGGTCAAAGTCAATCGCACATTGAGATTCTATTTGAGTATTTGTAGTTCAGATTTATAAATTTGTATTTTCATTATGTTTATATCACATTTTTAGACCTTTAATGATTTGCAATGTAAATAACCTATTAGGCTTTGGAGGTGGTGTAGACGATAATAAGACTAAGCACCTTAACCAGCTGTTTATAAATAAGTTTGCTTAAAGCATTTGGATTTTTTTTTTTTATTGCATACATTTTCAAATATTTATTACTTTTCTCTAGAAATTGACAGGTTAACAAAAGGTGAAGATGACAAGAAAGAAAGACCACTTGTGGCTATGTATGATTTACATACAGACCGTCAACAGAAATGTTCACTTAAAATTAGAATACCAGTAAAGGAACATCCAAGAGTGAGTACTAGTAAAACATTCTCACAAATAGTTGGTCAACTGTACACAGTAGGAATTAGTTATTTGTCTGTACCATGTGAATAAAATGTCTGTAGGTAAAAGGTTATATTTTTGCTTGTTTAAATGAACATAATAAATTTAATAGCCTGCATGACTTGTATGTTTGAAAATGTAAAATTAAATTAATCAGTAGTTTTTCTAATACTTTCTAATTAATTATAAATTTTGTCTTGTGAATGTGTTATCAGCAATGTATTTGAATCATTCGTAAGTTATAAAAAAATTGGTTCATTGTGTTGTTTTTTTTCAGTACAACTTTGTTGGTAAATTGTTGGGTCCTAAAGGTCAAACACTTAAAGCTCTACAGGACCAAACTGGTTGTAAAATGGCAGTCATGGGTAAAGGATCAATGCGTGAGAAAGAAAAGGTGAGATTTGTTATCCTCTTTAAATGTCTCCTGAACTTATAAGGAGCAGATCTGAAATAATACTGTTTCTGATGAAATAGTCTATTGTGGATTTTTTATATAATTTTTTTTTTGTTTAATAGGAAGAGGAACTTCGCAAGGAAGGTGGGAAATACGCTCATTTAAATGAAGATCTTCATATTTTGGTTGAGTGCTTCACTGATATCACAGATGGCTACCACAGACTTGCAGGGGCTCTTGTTGAATTAAGGAAATTTGTCATTCCTGTAAGCTTTTGTATTTTCAACTGTCTGCTGTGTTTGTTTTTCCTACTTGTCTTTGTTTTGTGCAATATTGCAACAAACTTAGATGAAGAGTAGTGTTTCAGAGCTAAGTATTGGACTTTTCACGTATGGTATTATTATGTGCTCTCCATTTTAGGATATGGCTGATGAAATGTATGGAGGTGACATGGTTATGGATGAAATGGGCATGAATGGAGGTGGTGCCCCAAGAGGCCGTGGAGGATTTAGAGGAGGGCCACCAGAGAGAGGGTGAGTCCAGTTTTACAGATGTATTACTGTAGATTTTTTTGAGATGACTGTCTTAATAGCATTTTATCTTTATTTTTTTTTAGCTTTTGAAATGTCTTTTGTAAATTAACTTTATATATATTTAAGGGGTCGCGGTGGATTCCGTGGTCGTGGAAGTGGACCTGCCCCACCACCTGCTGGCAGGTTTGTTTGTTTTAATTCTGTGTTTTTGGTGTTAAAACATAAATATATATTTTTTATTATTATTGTATGGCTTGCATATATATTTATTATTTTCTAATATTTCGCAGAGGAGGGCCATCCACTAGAGGAGCGCCACCACCAAGGGGAGCACCTCGAGGTGCACCAGCCTCTAGGGGAGCACCACCAACAAGAGGAGGTGCCCCATCCAGAGGAGCCAGAGCTGCAGCTCCTGCTGCTGGTTATGAAGGCTATAGTTCACAGGTTGGTCTAATCATGCTTTATATCCTTGTGTTTGTTCTAGAAAAATGAGACTTCACTCAACAGTATGAAATAGTTGAGATAATTTCCTACAAACACACTTAGAGCAACATTGTTTGGAGGTCTGTTATATGAAATGAAAGAATAGTATTTTAATATAACGTTTAATTTGTTAATTGATATTTTTCATGTTATTAATTTTTCAGGGCTATGGATCTGGTTATGGAGCCAATTATGATGCATCCTATGAGGAGGCTTATGGACAAAGCTATTCTTCTGGGTAATTTTTAGAAAGCCTTGCATTTTTTTTTTTAAATATGCATATAAAATGTAATTTTTGTGTGTTGGCTCAATTTTGAAACAGGTAGATCTGCCTATGAATACAGGTGTTTTTTTTTTATCACATTTTTTATTCTGCTCATTTATCTGTAGAACAGTTTTACTCCTTGAATATTATTTTAACAAATTTAAATTCATAATACTGTTACTATTTTCAGTCTTCCATTTTTTTTTTATGTAACTTTGGGTTGCTAAGTTTTTAAATACAGTAGTACATTATTATTTTTTTAAATTTGTGTTAAAAATTTTTTTTCTTTTTGCAGGCAAGATGGTTCTTACTATGAATATGGGCCTACAGCAAGTGGTGCTGCTGCCTATGACTCATATGGTAGTGCTGGAGGCTATGGAGAATATGGTAAATTAGACTGTGTCTATCTTAATAATGTTCCTTTCCTAACTCTGGAAACATCATAACCTTGTATTAAAAGTATAGCTGATTCATTTTAAAAGAAAATAAAAAGTTTAAGGAAAATGGATGGGCTATTCAAATGAAACTAAAAAAAAAAATGTTACAGCTCTAAAAAAAAATATTTCTCACACAGTTCACCAAGAAAGCTTCTTGGTCAATAAGTAAAATTGTTAAATTTGGTCAGAGCCTAAGTTACCTAAATTAATTTCAGTTGCTTAATATATGATCCGTAGTATTCCTTGTCCAAAATATACAAAGTTATGTGGCTATCAACCTTCATTTTATGTCAGTTTTAGACCATTTTCTAACTGCTTATGAAATGCTAAAATTTCCTATGTATTATAGAAAGTTTTTTTTTTTCTATTGTTTCAGCTGAAAGCTGGGGTACTGCTGGTGGCAAAGCCCCACCAACAACTCGAGGAGCTGCTAGGGCGCCAACCCGTGCCCACCCTTACTCTAGGAGTGCTCCGAGCGGAAGCTACTGAGCTGCACTAGCCTTTTGAGGGCTATGTCCAACCATAGGGTCAACTCTTCCGAAGGCATTATTTTGTGCACTTTCACTGCCATGGCCAGATAGGTTCACTGAATGCATATTTGTTCTCAGCAAGTTACTGAGGTACACTATAGGGGGGCATTTTTTAGTTTCTAGTAAAACCTAAAAGCTAGCTAACAATCTAAAGGGTCGAAATTAAGTATATGGTTGGGTAAAATTTAATGTTAATATATTGCTATGTGAACCTCAAAGTAAAACTGTCCAAGATATGTATAAAATTGTTAAAATGCATTTTATTGTAGACCATCATTCCCTGAATAACATTTTAGTTGTGGGTTTTAAATACAAAGTTGTTTTATGACATGATTTTAAAATGACATAAATGTTCTATCATTACTATTAATACCATATTGTTTTACTTCGTTTAATGTTTAAGTTTTAAACCTTCAAGTAAATACCATGTCCTTTAATGTTGTAACTTCAGTGTAGATTTAGCTTGTTTATTGTTCAATTCTATTTTAACCCAACTTTGTCAGTGAAACCAATATTGTGAAAATTTTTTTTTACTTAATACATTTAGGTGCCCTCACGCGCCTCTAATTTTTTTATAAGGTATCTTAAACTCATGTGTACATAAAGTTCATTTCTCTTTTAAAACCCAGCCAAAGTTGTATTTCAGTTCTTCCTAAAAGTGTTAAGTATTGTTCAATACAATGTATTCAGTTTAATTTTGTTCATTGGTCAGTAATAAAAGTCAATGAAAACTCTTTAGGGTCAATGTAAGTTTTATTCTGCATGAAAAATACTTTCATAAATAACAATAAATAAAATCAATGTAAGAAAAAAATATTTTTATTGATATACAATTACTTTTTTTAAAATTGTTACTTAAACTTGTTTTTTTTTTTTTTTTTTCTGAAATGTTCAGTTCATTAAAAAAGTTTCAAGTTTAATCCTGTTAGTTTTAGACATTAAAGAATTTATTTAAATGTATTTGTTAATACCATAATCTTTGAGAAAGATATTGGAATATTTTGTTATAAACATTTCAGATTAATAAAAATTTTGTTACTCAAAATAATTTAAAGACGTTCAGTATATATATATATTCATTGATAAGCCCACCACAGTTCTTTAAATCAATTTTGTTGTAATATTTCTTGTACAAAAAAAAATCATAATAAACCTAGACTAACGAAAACCAATATCTTTGAGTAAAGCTAAAATTCCTTGACTTGCAGTATGTTAAATGTTTGTCCCAGAAGATGTTAATGGGCTGTCTAGCCAATTATTTGTCTACCTTCAAATATTAACCACTATTATAAGGTCTACTGTGACCCAAAGGTGTAAGAAAGCCAATGTACAGACACCCTAAGATGAGCAGATAATAATACCCTGAAATTAAACAGGGGACACCGCTTTTAAATAATCGGGTTTACTTAAAGCCCTAAAATTAAAAGCAAAGGTGAAAAAAAAGCCAAAATCCAGGTAAATAAGATTTTAAACATCAATAAGAAAAGGCATTTTGAATGAAATAGTCATTGGTAGGATACTAATTTGACTTCTAAATAATAAAGTTAGGCATAATATACCCTAAATCTATTAAAATTATGATTTATTATTAAATTGTCCAAGATAAGTCCATAATCAAAATGCCTTTTCATCTTTAATCAAAGTTAAGACTTTTTAAAAAGATTTAAAAAAAAAAAACACTTTAAAATAGTATCTCTATTTAGTATCTACCATGCTAGTAAGTTGTTAACAAAAAAAAAAGCACAGCCTAGATTTGTTTATAAATTTTCTTGGTCAATTATAAAACTATTATGCCCTAAAAAGGGGAGCCTTATTGTAAAAAATGTTAATGGGCTAGGTTATTTGTACAAGTAATTAATTTGTCTTATAGTGTCCTCTTTATTAGTGGGTTGTTATTTACTGCTATTTCTTAGAGCTAAACCATG
This sequence comes from Biomphalaria straminea, assembly GCA_021533235.1. Classification (NCBI taxonomy): domain Eukaryota; kingdom Metazoa; phylum Mollusca; class Gastropoda; family Planorbidae; genus Biomphalaria; species Biomphalaria straminea. The sequence goes on from JADKLZ010034242.1 coordinate 7,778, forward strand.
TTCATTTGATTCATTACTAACAGTTGTCATGTGTATTTCCAGAACTCACTGGAAACTGTTTGACAGAAGCTAGAAACTGTCAAAAGATTATGAGTGATACATCATTTGAAATGTCCCAGCAGAGAGAGACCAGCTGAGAGGATGATGTCACCAAAGAGTTATCTGAAAGTGCTGCTGATGGATATGATAAAAAGAAAACAAAAACCAATTATTTGTTTGTTGAGTTATTGGTTTTGTGTGGTTGCCTTTTCAGTTTTATTTACACACATGCACACAAGACAACAAAAAAAAAAAAAAAGACTTCAACGCCAATAATGTGTGTTTGTGTAATATAGATATGTATTTTATTCTCAGTTCTTGCCAAGTGTTAACATGTACACTGAAAATAGCAGGCCCTGTAACAGCTAGCTTTTCTTTATAAAAAATGTACGTTATCTACTAGGTAGTGCTGTGGCTAGTGAGTTGTTCAATCATCATCACCATCAAAATCCCAGTCATAGCCATAGTATGCTGTGGAAGTAATGAAATGAATTTTGTCAGTGATTAAAGCTACTGGGAATATCAAGGATGCTGAAGAAAATGATATAGGAATAACCTTATAAAATATTTCCGTTCTTTAAAAAGCTAATCACTTATTTTGTGCTCCGGGGAATTAAAGAAAAAAAAAACGAGACCTGCATGCTATTGCTTTTTATTTTGCTACATTTATCGCATTATGTTTGTCCCCGAAAATAATTGTAATGTACCAAGCGCCAGCAGGTTGCATCCGAGAGAGAGCCGATGTCGATACCAAAAAGCATGTATAAGGATTCAGTGTATTAATCTTTAATTTAAAAAATCCAAAGGTACCCGGTACACAAAACTACAATCTTCCCTTTCTATACAGCTACCCATTTTGTAAATGATTTCTTGGGAAATACCGGTTATGAATTGTCACCATCCCATGTTATCGTTATATCAAGAGAATGCATCACATACTTTTTTTTTTAGGTTAGGCCCTATAGGAGCTATATTATTATAGCTTTTATATACTTTCATGCTTATAGCATGCTCAGAGCGCTTTGGTCCTATCTCATTTTTGGGGGAGGGGGTATCTAGGAGTTTGTTTCCCGTGCTACCCGAGTCGAGTGTCGAACCTCGAGCCCCCTTCTAGGTAGCCAAGCGCACTTAGCCTCTCGACCAGATAGGCCCACGAAGAGCTCGAGAAGCTGAATACAAACAAGACATGGGCGGGTGAACACGAATCTCGAAAACGCCATTAACTGTTTTCCTAGAAATTTTACAGCTGTACATCTTTTTGGGAAAAGAATTACCAGCTATCCACACAGCATGATATTCAATTGAATTTAAATATAGTTTCTCTAATATTTTTTGTCGTTCTACAAATATCTTAATTTAGATTGCCTGTCAAAGAGGGGCCGTCTGTAAGTTTGCATGAAGATACAGGGTGAGTGGAGGCATAGTTGTGAACCGGTGTATACATAAAAAAGGAAATAGTTTTTTTAGTTGATGAGCCTGTAGCATCACTAGCGTCAATGTCACCCCTCCCCCAATGCGACAAAAACAATCGTTGGTTTGTTAATACACCGATTTAATTATTCAACATTCATTGGATGTGTCATACAAGCGTAAAATGAATTGTCGAATCTATGTTAGCATTAGTTGTTAGGCCCTAATGTCATTATATCAAATTTTGTAGGCCTATATTATATATATATATTATATTAAGATTTCTTTTTCAGATACTAATGACTTTAAGCTTAATCAGAATTGTTTTACATTTAGACCACTGTTTTTCAAACTTTTACTAGTGACACCCGCCTAAATTTAAAAAAAAATAGGTCAGCTTTCCCCTTAGTCCGCTAGAAGGTCTGGGTGAGCGCAAGTAAAAGAGAAAAGGCTTTAAGAGAGGTTGGCAATCGTTTGAAATAAATAATTGGAACAGACTGGATGTGCTGAGGTCGCTCTACCTGGGCTCAGTGATCTCTTAAATGGATTAAGTCTACAGTGTTGAATCGCAAGCGTCTATAGCAGCGATTCTCATCCTTTTATGCACGACGACTCCTTTTACAACCCCCCCCCCCCCCAAACTCTGCCGCAACCCTCCCCCTTTTCGTACGCACATACAGCAATAAATAATAATAATCCATATTTTCTTAGGCGACCCCTGGCAAATCGTCAAGGTGGTCGCGACCCACAGGTTGAGAATCCCTGGTCTCTAGCGTTCTTAGATGCTGGGACAAGTCAGAAAAGGGCAGAGAGAGATGGAGATACAAATAAAGAAACCAGTTAGCAGCTTAAGGGAGAATATCAGAGTCTGGCATTGCTATAAATAGGCAATCCAGAGAATCATGATTTGAGAAATCGCAGAGTAGACCAAATTATTACAACGTGTGTTGTCTTGCATGGACGAGGTATGTTAGACTGCACCCCCCCCCCCAGTAACGCCACTGATACTACACTTCCGTTTACCCTCTCACAATTTAATTGTCTAACTAGAAAAAAAAATTATAAATGCTCCCTAGACATACTAAATCTGTGCGATTAGGAATACTTTTACCAATTGTTTTGTTAAGCTTTCTTAATGCGCTATGATCCTATCATTTGTCTGAACCAGTCGTGAAAAGGGGAGGGAAGAAAGGGATATCTTGGTGAATGTTTACATCATAGACATAAATATATGTCTATGGATTACATGTTCGTTTTTTTTTTAATGCATAAAAATTTTCAATCAGGGCGCAAGAATTCTTAAGGGGACTAATTCAACTTGTATTACTACAATTGTCAAGTACGAGCTCTTTTCCTTGTTCAACATAATTTTAAAAAAAATAATTACCAAAACTAATAGGTTTATTTTTGTTCTATAGATTTCTGTGTTGTCAGGTTAAAGAAATATGTGGCAAAATTACAGCTTAATTCGAGATTGGGTGTGGGAGAATTTACTTTTCTTTTACCCGACAGACAGAAGATATAAGCTATATACGGTATGTATAAGTAAAAAAAATCAGTGGGTAAATAAGGCCAAGAACTCTGGGGTCGATAGCAGATATCATGTGAACCAATTTCAAATAATTAGTGTTGGCTACAACAGAATCTATCTATAAAAGTTTTGTTTACATTCAATATGGTTTTCGTTTATATCTATATGCATTTTAAGTTAGTAAATTGTTATCAAATTATCTTAACTTAAAAACGAATCTTCACGTTTTTGTGCCAAGAGGACCCTTGTACTTAAAATGCATGGAATACTAATTAATGTAGGCACTTTGTTTTATTATTTTCTCCTTTGGGGGTATGGGGATTAAAGATTGAGTGGTTACGTAGTATCAGACTTCAACTGTCTAATAAGAATCATTCACGAAGTTTATTCAGAACGAGGCATTCACGAAGTTTATTCAGAAAAAGGCATTCACGAAGTTTATTCAGAAAAAGGCATTCACGAAGTTTATTCAGAACGAGGCAAGTTCTGCATATAATTAGCCTATATGAAATTGAAAAACAAGCGAAATGTAAAATATATATTAAAAAAAAAATTCTAAGAAAAATAACTGAACATTTACAGCCACATTACCGCTATTTCATTTAACTAACTGGTTAAATTTCTTTTTTTCATTTATTCGTATTTTCTTGGGAACAATGACTAATGGAATGAAAAGTAAGAGAAATAGAATGCTCGAAATTTGCACCAGACAGACAGTGAGTAGATAGAAGCTTAGAAAAAAAAGGGTATGCTAACATGTATAGCTTATGTATGTTTATATAGATTACATATCGACTGCGCGCTAATCCGTAAGACCGTTATGCAAAGCACCAAATGGATACAAAATTATTTAGCTTCATATACCATTTTACTGTAGGCCTATACCTTGATATCCAAAGAAAAATTCTGAGCCTATACTGTTATTACTTTGCTCACCCTAAAATTAGAGCCTGGCCACTATTATCTTATTATCTGACGTAAATAAAATACCTGGGCTCCCTGTTCGAATCTCGGTAAAGAATGGGATTTCTCATTTCTGGATTCTTAGGGCGCCTCTGAGTCCGCCCAACTCTAATGGGAAGCTGACTTAAGTTGGGTAAAGTAAAAGCGGTTGGTCAGTGTGCTGGTCACAAAACAATCTGCTAGCTAGCAGTTGGCCACAGCAACAGATGACCTATTATTGATCGCAAGGTCTGAAAGGGGAAATTTTCTTTCCTCTTTTTTTTTTTTTTTTTTTTTTTTTACTAATATAACCAATGCGCATGTCAAAGGAAATGAACTCACCTGGAGATCCGTATCCACTGTATCCGTACCCAAGACCACCATAGTTATTGTAGTTATTGTAGGTGTTATAGTTGTTGTAGGCGTTGGCACTGGCACTAGCGCTGGCTGCGGCGGCGGCTTGTGCGTAGGCGTTGTTGTTGCCCCAGCCTCCGTAGTTGCCTCCCCATCCACCCAAGCCTCCGTAGTTGCCTCCCCATCCACCGTAGTTTCCGCCCCACCCGCCATAGTTACCACCCCATCCTCCGCCCAAACCTCCCCAACCGCCGTATCCGCCTTTGCCTCCCCAGCCGCCGTATCCGCCTTTACCACCCCAGCCGCCCAAACCTCCCCAACCACCGTAACCGCCCAAGCCGCCCCATCCGCCGTAGCCCTTGCCGCCCCATCCGCCATAGCCTCCGTAGCCGCCAAGTGCGTAGCCCTTGCCGTAACCACCGTATGACGGATATGTGTTGTAACTGTATCCGGAGACACTCAGGGTCAAGGCAACAACCAACACTAGCAGACACGAAAGATGATTCATGGTGAAATCTGGAATATATAAATATAAACACAATAATTAAAAACAAGAACTAACGCGTTTGAATTTAGTTTAAGACTAGCCGGATATCACCAGCGGCCTGCGGGCCTTAATTTGTGTAGTCTAATACTGATCTAGTGTGTTGGATGCATATCTAAGTCAAACATGGCGAATGTTTTCTTATAATTTTCGTTTTTAAATAATTTCATTCCTCAGTGCTACAAAATGCACACAAATTATCATATCTGATTTATAAAGAATATCTTACGAATATCTTTGGTATTTTGAACTCCGGATACACACACAAAAAACACATTTAATTAAATTTAATATAGCTTTTATATAGCGCTACTGTCATGCTTATAGCATGCTCAGAGTGCTATTAACCAATCTCTTCATGGACCAGCGTGTCCCCCTTCATAGTTAGCCAAGCCTACCGTTTGAATAGTCTAAGGGCTGAGCCGAAGGCTCTTCGAGCTCTAAGTTTGAAAAAAAAAAACCTGCCTGACTCCGTCCTAGAACAAATGTCAAACAGTAAAAAAACAACAAACCTGCGGACCTCACAGGTCTGTCTGGGAGAGACCCGAGTCAATGTCTATAGGGCATTGCTGTTTCCAATACCACTGAGTGGTACCAGGGGCCGCCACCATTTACCTTCATTAAACCAAGCTAACTGACCGGGATTCGCCGTTAATGAGACGGTCCCTTGAGGAACAGCGCATGGATTTGTGACAGAGCTGTGGGAGCTTTCGTGCTACTTCGCGCAGTGCAAGAGGTGGACTCTCGTCCACCCGTGGGCACCCACACTGGAGTCCTGTTTGTTACCCTTTCGCCTAACCACTTCCTCTGGTGAGCCGTTTCCACACGAGCGCCACGTTGAGGCAGAGTAACGTGCTCGCGCCAAGCCAACCGTACTTAGCCTCTCGACCACGCTTCCCACCCTTATGATTTAATGCCTTCTTGAAATCGTCAATAACTATTATCCCCCTTTTTTTAAAAATAAAAAACAAAACAAACTAATACTTAATTACCGGTATATTTATAATTATAACAGAAATTCAAACAATCATTTGATGAGCATGAATATCCGGGTAACATTGGGGGAAGTGCATAGATCTAAAAAGGAAATTTTATGGAGAAATAAAAATTTATTTGAAGAAAAAGTTACACTGTTTTGACCACCCTCATTTGAATTTCAATTTTTTTTTACAGCGGGTCTACATTTTTAGGGAATAAAATAAATTGATATAGAAAAAGAAAAGAGAGTGATATGGTTAAATAAGGAGGGAAACGTAAAGAAAAACTTAAAAAAAAATACATTGAAAGATTATGATATTAATATTTGAATTAAACGATGACAATGGGAGACAGGAGACTTTTTGTTTAACATCAATTAGCACATCTATGCCTCTATAGGTATATTCCTATGTTGTGTTTCGTGTAATTGACCTTTCCCTATTTTTGTCACTACTGACCTATTCTAGTCGGTCAAAAGATTAATGTAGCTAACAAAATAAAAAAATAAATAAATAAAAAAACTACAAGGGAAGGAACTTAGACTCTATATATTTAAGTGTGCAGACAATTTTCGCAAACGTTTCAAAATACAAAGAATATCCAAACTTCCTGTATTTGTACATGGGATACACCAAAAATTATTTAAAGTTATCCCCCATAGATGAATTTCTCCATTAAAGAATTAATGCTAGTTAGTTAACTCTTTAAAAAAGCAATACGGCTAGGCAGACGTGTACAGGCCAACTGACAGACACCACATTTATGTATTTACATATTTATTTTACTTTTAAACACTGTACAGGATTAGATTTTTTGTTAAAACTGAAAGTCTTACTAAATATTATTTAAATGTCGATTATTTGAGCATGTATTAACTTCTGTGCTTCTCAGTGAGAAACTGGCTTTTACTTTGTTTATTTTACTTTTTTCTCCAAAGAAATAGGCCTACTGTTTGAGGATAATGATCCTAAATCTTTGTTTTTCTTTATTAACGCAACCCTTTTATTAAAAAAAAAAAAAAAAACACGAGGAAAAAAAATAAATACGATCTTGAAATTGAAAAATTGTAAAGATAACCTTCAAATTATCAACTTACTGTTTGAAGCACGGCTACTATCTCTTGGAAAAAAGCGGCACTTTCAACTCAATAATTATTTTGAAGTTCTCGACTTTTATACTTTTCTTATCCCGAAAATGCCGGGCTAATCGCTAGTCTACTGTCCTTCACTTCACCCCACAACTCATCGCATGCCCCCGGGGTGAGTTGGCGGGCAAGCGAGCATAGTTTTATAATTTTACTGTCGTATTAGAATGTCACAGAAATATTTGATGAATGAAATTTCTATATACGGATGAAAAATGGAAAGAGGATGGGTGTCGTTCGCGGTTTTCGATGAGTTTATCGGCAGGATTAAACACTGATCTTATCCCTTGTCAAATTAGCTCGATGGCATACCCATCACTCCATTCATGACATCGTCTAGTTAAAGTGTGATAGGCCAATGTTTAAGCTACTTGTCAGTGACTGCGGGCTTAATCTCAAGATGGCACGCGCTGGTAAAGAAGGAAAGTAATAATAGATGGAAATCAGCCAAAAGTTAAGGAAATGAGAAGGCTGACACACTCGCCAAGAATGGGAGAACAAACTAACAATTTAACTCTGCACTCTATACAGAACAAATGAAGAAACTAATACCGGTAGTAAATATAATAAATGAGAAATGGACAAGCTCTCATCCAAATCACAAGAAAGATGATGCTTATTATAAGCTATCCCGACAAGATCAACGTCTAATCTTTCGACTCTGGATCCGAACATATCTACCGGAAACTTAAAATTGTAACCAGTGAAATTTGCCCATGTGGAGTACTACCATAGAAATGATAGAATGTCGACAATGTCCTCCAGAACTGCTTTCTTTACCAAGAGGCACGTACAAGACACTGGCCCCAAAACACCGCAATAGAAAGAAAACTATATGGAGAGCAGTTCATCTCATCTATTAGTCTAGTCATCTGAACGCTCCAACACAAGAATGAGAACGAAGAAGAAGAAGCCTAAAGTTTGTTGGCGTGGACACAAAATGTGAATATATGTATGTATTTAGTGACATTAAGGAAGGAGGCTTTATATTTTGTTAAATGGACGTATTTTGATCTGCCTTTTGGGCCTGACTTTTTATTGTTATTATTATCATTATTATTGAGGATGTAGTTAACGAGCCTCGTTTTGTCAGACGGATTATTTCCTCTTTGGACGTCTCTTATCACCCAACGTCCCGTAGGAGTTTTGGACCTGGACGCGGCGCGGATTCTCTTAATTTCTGAAGAAACGTCGGAAACTTGTAGAGCAAACAAACGATTGATTAGAAACCGGAAACAGGAGAAGTGCAAGTGTCGATGTCAAAAAAGAGAGAGAGAGAGACAGTCATGTTTGTTGTTGTTTAAAAGGAGGTTCTCAAACCGTTTTGGACTTAGAAACTCCTTTATGAAGATTGGAAGGATTAGTACTATCAGAAATAATTTATGTTTATAAAGAAAATATTTTAAAAATTAATGATTTGGATGAGGTGGATGACATTTTATGAGTTTATTTACTAGGCCTACGGCACAATGTAATTAGCGACCACAAATCTCAAAGATCACAAATTTCTAGTCCGTTTCTTTTATTTGGCATGAGGTTCATTACTGTAATAAATCCATGTTTTACTAAATAAGAAGACACGAAAGCAGTCAACATTATCCACATATGATCACCATATACTGGATATAAAATAGGAATATGTTTTTTCTTAAGCAATAATTTGTGGTTCAAATATTGGTTTCAGTTCCTCTTTTGTGTTATATCAATAAGCTGCTTCTGTATTAGTACGGTTTACTTGTGATTGAAAAGTTTGTCCACACGCAAAAGGGTTCATTCGGGTTTATCCGAGGGGTTTAGGTCGCCATAGAATAGTAAGTAACAAAGATCGTAAACAGTAATGCGTGGCGAGCTAATTATTTTTTTAAATTATCTGATCGGATAAACTTACTTTTAGCAACCCAAAACGGTTGCCTCGAGAACCATTGAGGGGTCCGCGTACCTCTGTTATAGAATATATACATTAGAGTAACCCAGGACTGTGATAAGATAAGATAACCAATGAGGAAGTGCTACAAAGAGCAGTGTGCCAGGACATCCGCTCTGTTATCAGCAGCAGACGCCTTGGCTGGCTTGGCCACGTTCGTAGAATATCAGTAGGTCGACTTCCACAGGATATTCTGTATGGCGATCTAATAGAAGGCAGAATAGCCGCTGGTTGCCCACTTTTACGTTATACGGATGTATGCAAACGGGACATGAAGCTCTTTAAGATCGACATTAGCAACTGGGAAGAGGTGGCACTGGATAGATCCACATGGAGAGAAAGCATAAAGGAGGGGTCTTGGATTGCAGATGCCATACACAACAGAAGCAGAAAGAAGGGTGAAAATGCAACGGCGCCTGGTGACTACATATGCCCAACCTGCGATCGCAGCTGTGTATCTAGGATCGACCTCTTAAGTTACACAAGAGCTTGCAAGGGGAAAAGATCGTCTCTCGAGACGTAAAATGCCACAGAGAACCCAGGACTGTGAGCAAGACCAATCGTTATAGAAGGCCCACGATGTCGCCACCTATGGCAGGACTGTGAGCGAGACCAATCGTTATAGAAGGCCCACGATGTCGCCACCTATGGCAGGACTGTGAGCAAGACCAATCGTTATAGAAGGCCCACGATGTCGCCACCTATGGCAGGACTGTGAGCAAGACCAATCGTTATAGAAGACCCACGATGTCGCCACCTATGGCAGGACTGTGAGCGAGACCAATCGTTATAGAAGGCCCACGATGTCACCACCTATGGGCAGCTTAGACCAAAAGCTCGTTGCCACGTCAAAGGTCAGTGTTGAGGGCTTCTATAACGAATAATTGCAACGTTTTGTCAAGAATGTGTGTGTTTTGTAGCTGACCCTTTTGTTAATTAAACAGATGAAAACTCAAAACGTTGTAGTCTAAACATGTATATAAAGCTTTGATGTTGTTATATTTAAAGGAAAGTACTTGTAGTCTAAACATGTATATAAAGCTTTGATGTTGTTATATTTAAAGGAAAGTACTTGTAGACTAAACATGTATATAAAGCTTTGATGTTGTTATATTTATATGAAAGTTCTTGTAGACTAAACATGTATATAAAGCTTTGATGTTGTTA
>JADKLZ010034243.1:0-17801 GCA_021533235.1 Biomphalaria straminea
CATTTGTTAGCATAGGATCAATTTAAATTTTTTGGTGCAACTACCTACTGTTAGTGCAAAACGACATGAAAAAATTCATAACTTTCTAACTGTTAAACATACAGTCATAATATCCAAATTTTTACCTATGCTATTTTAACTGTAAATAAACCTTAATTTTAATGAGTTAATTATATGAACTCGTGACTTTTTATAGAGGGAGAGTGGTCCTTGGGGGACTGCGGGCACGACATGGCCTATACTGTGCCGATGTGCCTAAAACTAAAACTAAACTAAACTAATTTATACACCATTGGAAAGTTCTTTTAAAGTATTTTAACGATGTACTAACGAAAAATTGTTTTTTCTAAGATAATTTTTTTATTTCACATCCCTACATCAAGATCGGGTCTTCACTCACAAAATCAAAATTTGAGTCCAGTTTCACAATAGTTTCAGTCCAGCTGAAATTCTTTTTTTTTTTTATTATCCCACTTCATCATTAGGGTGTCCCATTTTCTATTTAAAAGTTTCTTGTAATTATGTGATAAATCATTGTTTGCAGAAATGGATAACTATCAGTTCCCGCTTGAAATTAGACGAGTATGAAACTGTTGCGGGTTTATTATTTGCATTGTCTTCATATTTTGTTGATTAATTGAATCATTTTAAAGCTCATCAATTGTTACTTGTACATTCTATATCTATAGTTAGTTTGTTTTTTTTAGTAAGTATTTGATTGAAAATAACCCTATTTTGTCCCTATCAAATTGTTCACGGAGACCTTTTTTCTCCCTTCACGTCATTTGCAATGTCACTTGTTGGCCACGTTATTGGGCCCGGCCAATCCTTTTGTCCCTACCACCATAACAAATGGGTCAAATTAATTTTGCTTAGTCTCATGTTTATTTATTAATTTAGCCAAAGAAAGAAACAATGTTGTTGATTTTGAATTTGATTTTAGGCACTTTTTTTATCAGAACATGGTCATAGCCCCAGTCAGTCAGATCCTGTACCTTAGAATTAGATCTAGATCAGGGGTGCCACTTTTCCTGAATAACACGGAAATCCGGGTTTTGAGGGGTCCGATTTTTCCTCCCTCCGGCTTTGCCCTCTGCAGTTTTGTTAAAATCTGAGTTTTTTTTGTTGATTTAGAATTTATCGTAATTTATCATTTTCCCCGTTAATCTTAGTTTGCTAGTTCTGATGGCGCGAACTGCCATTTTTAAACAAAATCGACCAGTTTCATATCTCGCGATTCGCAAGACTTTCACTTTGCATGCACACTAAGCTTTATTTACAGTATTTTTTTTTAGAGTGTAAACATTCTATAGAAATCTAGATCTCTAGATCTACGGAACCCGCCTCGATTCGGTTTATAGTCTATATCTATTTCTATGATCAATCTAGATCTGATCTAGACTGTAAAGTCTTTTATTTAGTATAGATCTAGTCTAGATAAAGGCGAGGTTGAGATTAGATCTACTCGCATACCTAGGTATTTGAAATAAAAAGAAAAATTTCGCGAGTGCGAAATAAGATTTTATTTTTTTTTTCTGTTTTATATTTGTATAAATATCATATAGACAGTCTAGTATATAGAGTCTGTGTCTAGAGCTATATTGGTCTAGGGATAGGATCTAGATTTAGGATGGTTTAATAACTTTATTTGCATCATTTTTAGATCAGAACTAGAATCAATGATTGGAGTTATTTTGAAGAATTTATAAAATTAACAAGTTGACGTTCGCTTGAAGACCTAGACACTAGAGGCTAGATTGTTTGGTCAATAGATTTTATTTCTATTTAATGATGTACAAGCAGTCCAGCACATTCTAGCCATCTAGGTCTACATTTAAATATTAAAAACAAAATATAATTGTCTAAATAGTTCTGGACTAAATGTCTAATAACATCTTGTTGCAATAGATTTACCGGGATGCCTCAAAGGAGTAATGAGGGAACAAAGTTAAAGAGAGAAACATTATTTAAAATAACTGGGGGGGTGCAAACATTAGTTAATATAAAATTGTACTAAATCCTATTGTATTACAAGCTTTATCAATAAATACGCACAAACTCTATTATAATGATAGGCTTACTAATTACATATTTAAAATATGGGGAGCATATTATGATATAGATCTAGGTAATTTACTACTGCTCTTTCGTCAAATTTTGGTGCTTAAAATTATATATACTGCACGTTTCAGGGTTTGTGACTTCAGGGTTTGTAAAATTTGGAAAATCAGGTTTCAGGGTTTACTTGATCTCATGGGTGGCGCCCCTGATCTAGATATTGTCAGGAAATGTGGTGGGGGCAAGTTGTCATCAATGCCATGTACATATTTTGTCTTAAAATATTAAATTAGATAACAAAAATAACACAATTATTAATTTTAAGAGTATTCTAAAATGTTGATATATTTAAAAGCTAAATGATTATGGAGATTTAAAAAAAAAACACAAACACTTTATCCGATATCAATTACAAATGTTTGGCAACTGGTTCAATGTAAGTTTGTTCCTCATTTTGCTCAAATTCTAGACTGTTTAACAGGAAACTAAATAATTCACAAGTTATTAAAATTATAATTATCCACTGATTTGTTTCCTGTCTACTAATTGCTCTTAATGTTGGGATGAAAATACTGCACAATTCCAATATTATTGTTAAAGTCCTAAGTTGTGTTCTATTTGTCAGTACTAGCTTTTAACTATTTTCCAATAAAATATAAATGTCAGTCACTTGATTTTAATAGAAGTTGTTAGACATTTGCAGTATTTCTTGAAAAATATGTAACATTCTATATTAGGGAGATTAAAAAAGGTCAAAGTCAATCGCACATTGAGATTCTATTTTAGTATTTGTAGTTCAGATTTATTAATTTGTATTTTCATTATGTTTATATCACATTTTTAGACCTTTAATGATTTGCAATGTAAATAACCTATTAGGCTTTGGAGGTGGTGTAGACGATAATAAGACTAAGCACCTTAACCAGCTGTTTATAAATAAGTTTGCTTAAAGCATTTGGATTTTTTTTTTTTTTATTGCATACATTTTCAAATATTTATTACTTTTCTCTAGAAATTGACAGGTTAACAAAAGGTGAAGATGACAAGAAAGAAAGACCACTTGTGGCTATGTATGATTTACATACAGACCGTCAACAGAAATGTTCACTTAAAATTAGAATACCAGTAAAGGAACATCCAAGAGTGAGTACTAGTAAAACATTCTCACAAATAGTTGGTCAACTGTACACAGTAGGAATTAGTTATTTGTCTGTACCATGTGAATAAAATGTCTGTAGGTAAAAGGTTATATTTTTGCTTGTTTAAATGAACATTATAAATTTAATAGCCTGCATGACTTGTATGTTTGAAAATGTAAAATTAAATTAATCAGTAGTTTTTCTAATACTTTCTAATTAATTATAAATTTTGTCTTGTGAATGTGTTATCAGCAATGTATTTGAATCATTCGTAAGTTATAAAAAAATTGGTTCATTGTGTTTTTTTTTTTCAGTACAACTTTGTTGGTAAATTGTTGGGTCCTAAAGGTCAAACACTTAAAGCTCTACAGGACCAAACTGGTTGTAAAATGGCAGTCATGGGTAAAGGATCAATGCGTGAGAAAGAAAAGGTGAGATTTGTTATCCTCTTTAAATGTCTCCTGAACTTATAAGGAGCAGATCTGAAATAATACTGTTTCTGATGAAATAGTCTATTGTGGATTTTTTACATAATTTTTTTTTTGTTTAATAGGAAGAGGAACTTCGCAAGGAAGGTGGGAAATACGCTCATTTAAATGAAGATCTTCATATTTTGGTTGAGTGCTTCACTGATATCACAGATGGCTACCACAGACTTGCAGGGGCTCTTGTTGAATTAAGGAAATTTGTCATTCCTGTAAGCTTTTGTATTTTCAACTGTCTGCTGTGTTTGTTTTTCCTACTTGTCTTTGTTTTGTGCAATATTGCAACAAACTTAGATGAAGAGTAGTGTTTCAGAGCTAAGTATTGGACTTTTCACGTATGGTATTATCATGTGCTCTCCATTTTAGGATATGGCTGATGAAATGTATGGAGGTGACATGGTTATGGATGAAATGGGCATGAATGGAGGTGGTGCCCCAAGAGGCCGTGGAGGATTTAGAGGAGGGCCACCAGAGAGAGGGTGAGTCCAGTTTTACAGATGTATTACTGTAGATTTTTTTGAGATGACTGTCTTAATAGCATTTTATCTTTATTTTTTTTTAGCTTTTGAAATGTCTTTTGTAAATTAACTTTATATATATTTAAGGGGTCGCGGTGGATTCCGTGGTCGTGGAAGTGGACCTGCCCCACCACCTGCTGGCAGGTTTGTTTGTTTTAATTCTGTGTTTTTGGTGTTAAAACATTGTTGTACTCAATAATAACAATCCGTGTTACATTCTTAAGCTTTATTTCACTGAATGACAAACAACTACACACATAGTAGAAATCACATCACGAAATAAGGTCAGTACACAGGATAACAAATGTAAACAAATACTAAGGGGTGACAATCCAACTAAACAAATTCACAACATTCACCCCACGTTTAAATTTATACATATAACACAACCACATATAGTCAAGGCAATATAAAGATCATGAAAATATAAACATCGAAATACATTAGAAAATATAAACATCTAAATACATTAGTTTGCTAAACCTTGTAGTTGGGTTTTGATCGTCTCTCTCTCAGGTTGTAACTAAACAAATTCACAACAAACATAAATATATATTTTTTATTATTATTGTATGGCTTGCATATATATTTATTATTTTCTAATATTTCGCAGAGGAGGGCCATCCACTAGAGGAGCGCCGCCACCAAGGGGAGCACCTCGAGGTGCACCAGCCTCTAGGGGAGCACCACCAACAAGAGGAGGTGCCCCATCCAGAGGAGCCAGAGCTGCAGCTCCTGCTGCTGGTTATGAAGGCTATAGTTCACAGGTTGGTCTAATCATGCTTTATATCCTTGTATTTGTTCTAGAAAAATGAGACTTCACTCAACAGTATGAAATAGTTGAGATAATTTCCTACAAACACACTTAGAGCAACATTGTTTGGAGGTCTGTTATATGAAATGAAAGAATAGTATTTTAATATAACGTTTAATTTGTTAATTGATATTTTTCATGTTATTAATTTTTCAGGGCTATGGATCTGGTTATGGAGCCAATTATGATGCATCCTATGAGGAGGCTTATGGACAAAGCTATTCTTCTGGGTAATTTTTAGAAAGCCTTGCATTTTTTTTTTAAATATGCATATGAAATGTAATTTTTGTGTGTTGGCTCAATTTTGAAACGGTAGATTTGCCTATGAATACAGGTGTTTTTTTATCACATTTTTTATTCTGCTCATTTATCTGTAGAACAGTTTTACTCCTTGAATATTATTTTAATAAATTTAAATTCATAGTACTGTTACTATTTTCAGTCTTCCATTTTTTTATGTAACTTTGGGTTGCTAAGTTTTTAAATACAGTAGTACATTATTATTTTTTTTAATTTGTGTTAAAAATTTTTTTTTTTTCTTTTTGCAGGCAAGATGGTTCTTACTATGAATATGGGCCTACAGCAAGTGGTGCTGCTGCCTATGACTCGTATGGTAGTGCTGGAGGCTATGGAGAATATGGTAAATTAGACTGTGTCTATCTTAATAATGTTTCTTTCCTAACTCTGGAAACATCATAACCTTGTATTAAAAGGATAGCTGATTCATTTTTAAAGAAAATAAAAAGTTTAAGGAAAATGGATGGGCTATTCAAATGAAACTAAAAAAAAAAATAATTCTCACACAGTTCACCAAGAAAGCTTCTTGGTCAATAAGTAAAATTGTTAAATTTGGTCAGAGCCTAAGTTACCTAAATTAATTTCAGTTGCTTAATATATGATCCGTAGTATTCCTTGTCCAAAATATACAAAGTTATGTGGCTATCAACCTTCATTTTATGTCAGTTTTAGACCATTTTCTAACTGCTTATGAAATGCTAAAATTTCCTATGTATTATAGAAAGTTTTTTTTTTTCTATTGTTTCAGCTGAAAGCTGGGGTACTGCTGGTGGCAAAGCCCCACCAACAACTCGAGGAGCTGCTAGGGCGCCAACCCGTGCCCACCCTTACTCTAGGAGTGCTCCGAGCGGAAGCTACTGAGCTGCACTAGCCTTTTGAGGGCTATGTCCAACCATAGGGTCAACTCTTCCGAAGGCATTATTTTGTGCACTTTCACTGCCATGGCCAGATAGGTTCACTGAATGCATATTTGTTCTCAGCAAGTTACTGAGGTACACTATAGGGGGGCATTTTTTAGTTTCTAGTAAAACCTAAAAGCTAGCTAACAATCTAAAGGGTCGAAATTAAGTATATGGTTGGGTAAAATTTAATGTTAATATATTGCTATGTGAACCTCAAAGCAAAACTGTCCAAGATATGTATAAAATTGTTAAAATGCATTTTATTGTAGACCATCATTCCCTGAATAACATTTTAGTTGTGGGTTTTAAATACAAAGTTGTTTTATGACATGATTTTAAAATGACATAAATGTTCTATCATTACTATTAATACCATATTGTTTTACTTCGTTTAATGTTTAAGTTTTAAACCTTCAAGTAAATACCATGTCCTTTAATGTTGTAACTTCAGTGTAGATTTAGCTTGTTTATTGTTCAATTCTATTTTAACCCAACTTTGTCAGTGAAACCAATATTGTGAAAATTTTTTTTTACTTAATACATTTAGGTGCCCTCACGCGCCTCTAATTTTTTTATAAGGTATCTTAAACTCATGTGTACATAAAGTTCATTTCTCTTTTAAAACCCAGCCAAAGTTGTATTTCAGTTCTTCCTAAAAGTGTTAAGTATTGTTCAATACAATGTATTCAGTTTAATTTTGTTCATTGGTCAGTAATAAAAGTCAATGAAAACTCTTTAGGGTCAATGTAAGTTTTATTCTGCATGAAAAATACTTTCATAAATAACAATAAATAAAATCAATGTAAGAAAAAAATATTTTTATTGATATACAATTACTTTTTTTAAAATTGTTACTTAAACTTGTTTTTTTTTTTTTTTTTTCTGAAATGTTCAGTTCATTAAAAAAGTTTCAAGTTTAATCCTGTTAGTTTTAGACATTAAAGAATTTATTTAAATGTATTTGTTAATACCATAATCTTTGAGAAAGATATTGGAATATTTTGTTATAAACATTTCAGATTAATAAAAATTTTGTTACTCAAAATAATTTAAAGACGTTCAGTATATATATATATTCATTGATAAGCCCACCACAGTTCTTTAAATCAATTTTGTTGTAATATTTCTTGTACAAAAAAAAAATCATAATAAACCTAGACTAACGAAAACCAATATCTTTGAGTAAAGCTAAAATTCCTTGACTTGCAGTATGTTAAATGTTTGTCCCAGAAGATGTTAATGGGCTGTCTAGCCAATTATTTGTCTACCTTCAAATATTAACCACTATTATAAGGTCTACTGTGACCCAAAGGTGTAAGAAAGCCAATGTACAGACACCCTAAGATGAGCAGATAATAATACCCTGAAATTAAACAGGGGACACCGCTTTTAAATAATCGGGTTTACTTAAAGCCCTAAAATTAAAAGCAAAGGTGAAAAAAAAAGCCAAAATCCAGGTAAATAAGATTTTAAACATCAATAAGAAAAGGCATTTTGAATGAAATAGTCATTGGTAGGATACTAATTTGACTTCTAAATAATAAAGTTAGGCATAATATACCCTAAATCTATTAAAATTATGATTTATTATTAAATTGTCCAAGATAAGTCCATAATCAAAATGCCTTTTCATCTTTAATCAAAGTTAAGACTTTTTAAAAAGATTTAAAAAAAAAACACTTTAAAATAGTATCTCTATTTAGTATCTACCATGCTAGTAAGTTGTTAACAAAAAAAAAAGCACAGCCTAGATTTGTTTATAAATTTTCTTGGTCAATTATAAAACTATTATGCCCTAAAAAGGGGAGCCTTATTGTAAAAAATGTTAATGGGCTAGGTTATTTGTACAAGTAATTAATTTGTCTTATAGTGTCCTCTTTATTAGTGGGTTGTTATTTACTGCTATTTCTTAGAGCTAAACCATGTTCATTTGATTCATTACTAACAGTTGTCATGTGTATTTCCAGAACTCACTGGAAACTGTTTGACAGAAGCTAGAAACTGTCAAAAGATTATGAGTGATACATCATTTGAAATGTCCCAGCAGAGAGAGACCAGCTGAGAGGATGATGTCACCAAAGAGTTATCTGAAAGTGCTGCTGATGGATATGATAAAAAGAAAACAAAAACCAATTATTTGTTTGTTGAGTTATTGGTTTTGTGTGGTTGCCTTTTCAGTTTTATTTACACACATGCACACAAGACAACAAAAAAAAAAAAAAAGACTTCAACGCCAATAATGTGTGTTTGTGTAATATAGAGATGTATTTTATTCTCAGTTCTTGCCAAGTGTTAACATGTACACTGAAAATAGCAGGCCCTGTAACAGCTAGCTTTTCTTTATAAAAAATGTACGTTATCTACTAGGTAGTGCTGTGGCTAGTGAGTTGTTCAATCATCATCACCATCAAAATCCCAGTCATAGCCATAGTATGCTGTGGAAGTAATGAAATGAATTTTGTCAGTGATTAAAGCTACTGGAAATATCAAGGATGCTGAAGAAAATGATATAGGAATAACCTTATAAAATATTTCCGTTCTTTAAAAAGCTAATCACTTATTTTGTGCTCCGGGGAATTAAAGAAAAAAAAAACGAGACCTGCATGCTATTGCTTTTTATTTTGCTACATTTATCGCATTATGTTTGTCCCCGAAAATAATTGTAATGTACCAAGCGCCAGCAGGTTGCATCCTAGAGAGAGCCGATGTCGATACCAAAAAGCATGTATAAGGATTCAGTGTATTAATCTTTAATTTAAAAAATCCAAAGGTACCCGGTACACAAAACTACAATCTTCCCTTTCTATACAGCTACCCATTTTGTAAATGATTTCTTGGGAAATACCGGTTATGAATTGTCACCATCCCATGTTATCGTTATATTAAGAGAATGCAACACATACTTTTTTTTTTTTAGGTTAGGTCCTATAGGAGCTATATTATTATAGCTTTTATATACTTTCATGCTTATAGCATGCTCAGAGCGCTTTGGTCCTATCTCATTTTTGGGGGAGGGGGTATCTAGGAGTTTGTTTCCCGTGCTACCCGAGTCGAGTGTCGAACCTCGAGCCCCCTTCTAGGTAGCCAAGCGCACTTAGCCTCTCGACCAGATAGGCCCACGAAGAGCTCGAGAAGCTGAATACAAACAAGACATGGGCGGGTGAACACGAATCTCGAAAACGCCATTAACTTTTTTCCTAGAAATTTTACATCTGTACATCTTTTTGGGAAAAGAATTACCAGCTATCCACACAGCATGATATTCAATTGAATTTAATATAGTTTCTCTAATAATTTTTGTCGTTCTACAAATATCTTAATTTAGATTGCCTGTTAAAGAGGGGCCGTCTGTAAGTGTGCATGAAAATACAGGGTGAGTGGAGGCATAGTTGTGAACCGGTGTATACATAAAAAGGAAATAGTTTTTTAGTTGATGAGCCTGTAGCATCACTAGCCAAATGCGACAAAAACAATCGTTGGTTTGTTAATACACCGATTTAATTATTCAACATTCATTGGATGTGTCATACAAGCGTAAAATGAATTGTCGGATCTTATGTTAACATTAGTTGTTAATGTCATTTTATCAAATTTTGTAGGCCTATATTATATATATATATATATATATATATATTAAGATTTCTTTTTCAGATACTAATGACTTTAAGCTTAATCAGAATAGTTTTAAATTTAGACCACTGTTTTTTTTTTCAAACTTTTACTAGTGACACCCGCCTAAATTTAAAAAAAAAAATTAGGTTTTCTTTCTCCTTAGTCCGCTAGAAGGTCTGGGTGAGCGCAAGTAAAAGAGAAAAGGCTTTAAGAGAGGTTGGCAATCGTTTGAAATAAATAATTGGAACAGACTGTATGTGCTGAGGTCGCTCTACCTGGGCTCAGTGATCTCTTAAATTGATTAAGTCTACAGTGTTGAATCGCAAGCGTCTATAGCAGCGATTCTCATCCTTTTATGCTCGACGACTCCTTTTACACTCCCCCACTCTGCCGCAACCCTCCCCCTTTTCGTACGCACATACAGCAATAGATAATGATAATCCATATTTTCTTAGGCGACCCCTGGCAAATCGTCAAGGTGGTCCCGACCCACAGGTTGAGAATCCCTGGTCTCTAGCGTTCTTAAATGCTGGGACAAGTCAGAAAAGGGCAGAGAGAGATGAAGATACAAATAAAGAAACCAGGTGGCAGCTTAAGGGAGAATATCAGAGCCTGACAATGCTACAAATATGCAATCCAGAGAGTCATGATTTGAGAAATCGCAGAACAAATTATTACAACGTGTGTCTTGCATGGACGAGGTATGTTAGACCGCACGCACCCCCCCCCCTTCACTTCCGTTTACCCTCTGACAATTTAATTGTCTAACTAGAAAAAAAAATTATAAATGCTCCCTAGACATACTAAATCTGTGCGATTAGGAATACTTTTACCAATTGTTTTGTTAAGCTTTCTTAATGCGCTATGATCCTATCATTTGTCTGGACCAGTCGTGAAAAGGGGAGGGAAGAAAGGGATATCTTGGTGAATGTTTACATCATAGACATAAATATATGTCTATGGATTACATGTTCGTTTTTTTTTTAATGCAAAAAAATTTTCAATCAGGGCGCAAGAATTCTTAAGGGGACTAATTCAACTTGTATTACTACAATTGTCAAGTACGAGGTCTTTTCCTTGTTCAACATTAATTAAATAATTAAAAAAAAATAATTACCAAAACTAATAGGTTTATTTTTGTTCTATAGATTCCTGTGTTGTCAGGTTAAAGAAATATGTGGCAAAATTACAGCTTAATTCGAGATTGGGCGTGGGAGAATTTACTTTTTTTTTACTCGACAGACAGAAGATATAAGCTATATACAGTATCTATAAGTAAAAAAAAAAAAAAAAAAAAAGCAGTGGGAAAATAAGGCCAAGAACTCCGGGATCGATAGCAGATATCACGTGAACTAATTTAGAAATTAATGCTGGCTACAATAAAATCTATCTATAAAAGTTTTGTTTACATTCAATAAGGTTTTCGTTTATAGGCCTATCTATATGCATTTTAAGTTAGTAAATTGTTATCAAATTATTTTAACTTAAAAATGAATCTTCACGTTTTTGTGCTAAGAAGATCCTTGTACTTAAAATGCATGGAATACTAATTAATGGAGGCACTTTGTTTTATTATTTTCTCCTTTGGGGGGTATGGGGATTAAAGATTGAGTGGTTACGAAGTATCAGACTTCAACTGTCTAATAAGAATCATTCACGAAGTTTATTCAGAACGAGGCATTCACGAAGTTTATTCAGAAAAGGCATTCACGAAGTTTATTCAGAAAAAGGCATTCACGAAGTTTATTCAGAACGAGGCAAGTTCTGTATATAATTAGCCTATATGAAATTGAAAAACAAGCGAAATGTAAAATATATATTACAAAAAAATTCTAAGATAAATAACTGCACATTTACAGCCACATTACCGCTATTTCATTTAACTAACTGGTTAAATTTCTTTTTTTTTTATTTATTCGTATTTTCTTGGGAACAATGACTAATGGAATGAAAAGTAAGAGAAATAGAATGCTCGAAATTTGCACCAGACAGACAGTGAGTAGATAGAAGCTTCGTAAAAAAAAAAAGCATATGCTAACAAGTAGGCCTATAGCTTATATATGTTTATATAGATTACATATCGACTGCGCGCTAATCCATAAGACCGTTATGCAAAGCACCAAATGGATACAAAATTATTTAGCTCCATATATCATTTTACTGTAGGCCTATACCTTGATATCCAAAGAAAAATTCTGAGCTTATACTGTTATTACTTTGCTCACCCTAAAATTAGAGCCTGGCCACTATTATCTGACGTCAAATACCTGGGCTCCCTGTTCGAATCTCGGTAAAGACTGGGATTTCTCATTTCTGGTTTCTTAGGGCGCCCCTGAGTCCGCCCAACTCTAATGGGAAGCTGACTTAAGTTGGGTAAAGTAAAAGCGGTTGGTCAGTGTGCTGGTCACAAAACAATCTGCTAGCTAGCCGTTGGCCACAGCAACAGATGACCTATTATTGATCGCAAGGTCTGAAAGGGGAAATTTTCTTTCCCCCTTTTTTTTTTTTTTTTTAACTAATATAACCAATGCGCATGTCAAAAGGAAATGAACTCACCTGGAGATCCGTATCCACTGTATCCGTACCCAAGACCACCATAGTTATTGTAGTTATTGTAGGTGTTATAGTTGTTGTAGGCGTTGGCACTGGCACTAGCGCTGGCTGCGGCGGCGGCTTGTGCGTAGGCGTTGTTGTTGCCCCAGCCTCCGTAGTTGCCTCCCCATCCACCCAAGCCTCCGTAGTTGCCTCCCCATCCACCGTAGTTTCCACCCCACCCGCCATAGTTACCACCCCATCCTCCGCCCAAACCTCCCCAACCGCCGTATCCGCCTTTGCCTCCCCAGCCGCCGTATCCGCCTTTACCACCCCAGCCGCCCAAACCTCCCCACCCACCGTAACCGCCCAAGCCGCCCCATCCGCCGTAGCCCTTGCCGCCCCATCCGCCATAGCCTCCGTAGCCGCCAAGTGCGTAGCCCTTGCCGTAACCACCGTATGACGGATATGTGTTGTAACTGTATCCGGAGACACTCAGGGTCAAGGCAACAACCAACACGAGCAGACACGAAAGATGATTCATGGTGAAATCTGGAATATATAAATATAAACACAATAATTAAAAACAAGAACTAACGCGTTTGAATTTAGTTTAAGACTAGCCGGATATCACCAGCGGCCTGCGGGCCTTAATTTGTGTAGTCTAATACTGATCTAGTGTGTTGGATGCAGATCTAAGTCAAACATGGCGAATGTTTTCTTATAATTTTCGTTTTTAAATAATTTCATTCCTCAGTGCTACAAAATGCACACAAATTATCATATCTGATTTATAAAGATTATCTTACGAATATCTTTCGTATTTTGAACTCCGGATACACACACAAAAAACAACACTTATTTAATTAAATTTAATATAGCTTTTATATAGCGCTACTGTCATGCTTATAGCATGCTCAGAGTGCTATTAACCAATCTCTACATGGACCAGCGTGTCCCCCTTCATAGTTAGCCAAGCCAACCGTTTGAATAGTCTAAGGGCTGAGCCGAAGGCTCTTCGGGAGTCCTGTTTGTTACCCTTTCGCCAAACCACTTCCTCTGGTGAGCCGTTTCCACGCGATCGCCACGTTGAGGCAGAGTAACGTGCTCGCGCCAAGCCAACCGTACTTAGCATCTCGACCACGCTTCCTACCCTTATGATTTAATGCCTTCTTGAAATCGTCAATAACTATTATCCCCCTTTTTTAAAAAATAAAAAACAAAACAAACTAATACTTAATTACCGGTATATTTATAATTATAACAGAAATTCAAACAATCATTTGATGAGCATGAATATCCGGGTAACATTGGGGGAAGTGCATAGATCTAAAAAGGAAATTTTATGGAGAAATAAAAATTTATTTGAAGAAAAAGCTATACTGTTTTGACCACCCTCATTTGAATTTCAATTTTTTTTTTACAGCGGGTCTACATTTTTAGGGAATAAAATAAATTGATATAGAAAAAGAAAAGAGAGTGATATGGTTAAATAAGGAGGGAAACGTAAAGAAAAACTTTAAAAAAAAAATACATTGAAAGATTATGATATTAATAGGTGAATTAAACGATGACAATGGGAGACTTTTTGTTTAACATCAATTAGCACATCTATGCCATTATAGGTATATTCCTATGTTGTGTTTCGTGTAATTGACCTTTCCCTATTTTTGTCACTACTGACCTATTCTAGTCGGTCAAAAGATCAATGTAGCTAACAAAATAAAAAAATAAATAAAAAAAACTACAAGAGAAAGAACTTATATATTTAAGTGTGCAGCCAATTTTCGCAAACGTTTCAAAATACAAAGAATATCAAAACTTCCTGTATTCTGTACATGGGATACACTGAAAATTATTTAAAGTTATCCCCCATAGATGAATTTCTCCATTAGAGAATTAATGCTAGTTAGTTAACTCTTTAAAAAAGCAATACGGCTAGGCAGACGTGTACGGGCCAACTGACAGACAACACGTTTATGTATTTATATATTTATTTTACTTTTAAACACTGTACAGGATTAGATTTTTTGTTAAAACTGAAAGTCTTACTAAATATTATTTAAATGTCGATTATTTGAGCATGTATTAACTTCTGTGCTTCTCAGTGAGAAACTGGCTTTTACCTTGTTTATTTTACTTTTTTCTCCAAAGAAATAGGCCTACTGTTTGAGGATAATGATCCTAAATCTTTGTTTTTCTTTATTAACGCAACCCTTTAATTAAAAAAAAAAACACACGAGGAAAAAAAATAAATACGATCTTGAAATTGAAAAATTGTAAAGATAACCTTCAAATTATCAACTTACTGTTTGAAGCACGGCTACTATCTCTTGGAAAAAAGCGGCACTTTCAACTCAATAATTATTTTGAAGTTCTCGACTTTTATACTTTTCTTATCCCGAAAATGCCGGGCTAATCGCTAGTCTACTGTCCTTCACTTCACCCCACAACTCATCGCATGCCCCCGGGGTGAGTTGGCGGCCAAGCGAGCATAGTTTTATAATTTTACTGTCGTATTAGAATGTCACAGAAATATTTGATGAATGAAATTTCTATATACGGATGAAAAATGGAAAGAGGATGGGTGTCGTTCGCGGTTTTCGATGAGTTTATCGGCAGGATTAAACACTGATCTTATCCCTTGTCAAATTAGCTCGATTGCATACCCATCACTCCATTCATGACATCGTCTAGTTAAAGTGTGATAGGCCAATGTTTAAGCTACTTGTCAGTGACTGCGGGCTTATTCTCAAGATGGCACGCGCTGATTAAGAAGGAAAGTAATAATAGATGGAAATCAGCCAAAAGTTAAGGAAATGAGAAGGCTGACACACTCGCCAAGAATGGGAGAACAAACTAACAATTTAACTCTGCACTCTATCCAGAACAAATGAAGAAACTAATACCGGTAGTAAATATAATAAATGAGAAATGGACAAGCTCTCATCCAAATCACAAGAAAGATGATGCTTATTATAAGCTATCCCGACAAGATCAACGTCTAATCTTTCGACTCTGGATCCGAACATATCTACCGGAAACTTAAAATTGTAACCAGTGAAATTTGCCCATGTGGAGTACTACCATAGAAATGATAGAATGTCGACCATGTCCTCCAGAACTGCTTTCTTTACCAAGAGGCACGTACAAGACACTGGCCCCAAAACACCGCAATAGAAAGAAAACTATATGGAGAGCAGTTCATCTCATCTATTAGTCTAGTCATCTGAACGCTCCAACACAAGAATGAGAACGAAGAAGAAGAAGCCTAAAGTTTGTTGGCGTGGACACAAAATGTGAATATATGTATGTATTTAGTGACATTAAGGAAGGAGGCTTTATATTTTGTTAAATGGACGTATTTTGATCTGCCTTTTGGGCCTGACTTTTTATTGTTATTATTATCATTATTATTGAGGATGTAGTTAACGAGCCTCGTTTTGTCAGACGGATTATTTCCTCTTTGGACGTCTCTTATCACCCGACGTCCCGTAGGAGTTTTGGACCTGGACGCGGCGCGGATTCTCTTAATTTCTGAAGAAACGTCGGAAACTTGTAGAGCAAACAAACGATTGATTAGAAACCGGAAACAGGAGAAGTGCAAGTGTCGATGTCAAAAAAGAGAGAGAGAGAGACAGTCATGTTTGTTGTTGTATAAAAGGAGGTTCTCAAACCGTTTTGGACTTAGAAACTCCTTTATGAAGATTGGAAGGATTAGTACTATCAGAAATAATTTATGTTTATAAAGAAAATATTTTAAAAATTAATGATTTGGATGAGGTGGATGACATTTTATGAGTTTATTTACTAGGCCTACGGCACAATGTAATTAGCGACCACAAATCTCAAAGATCACAAATTTCTAGTCCGTTTCTTTTATTTGGCATGAGGTTCATTACTGTAATAAATCCATGTTTTACTAAATAAGAAGACACGAAAGCAGTCAACATTATCCACATATGATAATGATATACTGGATATAAAATAGGAATATGTTTTTTCTTAAGCAATAATTTGTGGTTCAAATATTGGTTTCAGTTCCTCGTTTGTGTTATATCAATAAGCTGCTTCTGTATTAGTACGGTTTACTTGTGATTGAAAAGTTTGTCCACACGCAAAAGGGTTCATTCGGGTTTATCCGAGGGGTTTAGGTCGCCATAGAATAGTAAGTAACAAAGATCGTAAACAGTAATGCGTGGCGAGCTAATTATTTTTTTTAAATTATCTGATCGGATAAACTTACTTTTAGCAACCCAAAACGGTTGCCTCGAGAACCATTGAGGGGTCCGCGTACCTCTGTTATAGAATATATACATTAGAGTAACCCAGGACTGTGATAAGATAACCAATGAGGAAGTGCTACAAAGAGCAGTGTGCCAGGACATCCGCTCTGTTATCAGCAGCAGACGCCTTGGCTGGCTTGGCCACGTTCGTAGAATATCAGTAGGTCGACTTCCACAGGATATTCTGTATGGCGATCTAATAGAAGGCAGAATAGCCGCTGGTTGCCCACTTTTACGTTATACGGATGTATGCAAACGGGACATGAAGCTCTTTAAGATCGACATTAGCAACTGGGAAGAGGTGGCACTGGATAGATCCACATGGAGAGAAAGCATAAAGGAGGGGTCTTGGATTGCAGATGCCATACACAACAGAAGCAGAAAGAAGGGTGAAAATGCAACGGCGCCTGGTGACTACATATGCCCAACCTGCGATCGCAGCTGTGTATCTAGGATCGACCTCTTAAGTTACACAAGAGCTTGCAAGGGGAAAAGATCGTCTCTCGAGACGTAAAATGCCACAGAGAACCCAGGACTGTGAGCAAGACCAATCGTTATAGAAGGCCCACGATGTCGCCACCTATGGCAGGACTGTGAGCGAGACCAATCGTTATAGAAGGCCCACGATGTCGCCACCTATGGCAGGACTGTGAGCAAGACCAATCGTTATAGAAGGCCCACGATGTCGCCACCTATGGCAGGACTGTGAGCAAGACCAATCGTTATAGAAGACCCACGATGTCGCCACCTATGGCAGGACTGTGAGCGAGACCAATCGTTATAGAAGGCCCACGATGTCACCACCTATGGGCAGCTTAGACCAAAAGCTCGTTGCCACGTCAAAGGTCAGTGTTGAGGGCTTCTATAACGAATAATTGCAACGTTTTGTCAAGAATGTGTGTGTTTTGTAGCTGACCCTTTTGTTAATTAAACAGATGAAAACTCAAAACGTTGTAGTCTAAACATGTATATAAAGCTTTGATGTTGTTATATTTAAAGGAAAGTACTTGTAGTCTAAACATGTATATAAAGCTTTGATGTTGTTATATTTAAAGGAAAGTACTTGTAGACTAAACATGTATATAAAGCTTTGATGTTGTTATATTTATATGAAAGTTCTTGTAGACTAAACATGTATATAAAGCTTTGATGTTGTTA
>JADKLZ010034244.1:0-10226 GCA_021533235.1 Biomphalaria straminea
TTGGAGAGAAAGTTGGAGAGAAAGTTGGAGAGAAACTTGGAGAGAAACTTGGAGAGAAACTTGGAGACTATGGAACCGTATTAAAAGAAATGTATTTATAAACATAGAACAATAAACATAGAAGCCATCGAGAGAGATAAACGTGTCTTTGCTGTTGTTTGAAGACTGGAATAACAAAGTAAGAAACCAAAACCAACAATAAAAGAACGAACACTGTAACAGATACTTAATGGCTCAAAGACCTCCTTCCATTTTTTTTTATTTTTGATGATAATGATTGTGATAAAGACATATGTGCACTAAGCTAACCACACTATGCCTACATGTCATTAAGTTTTATGTCATGCTCTCTCTCTCTCTCTCTCTCTCTCTCTCTCTCTCTCTCTCTCTCTTTTATAACACAACGAAAGAAGAATAAAAATATTAAGAATTTGATACATTTGATTAAAAAAAATTTTAGTGCCCGTTTGGGGCCCCTATTGGTCATGGGCCCAGGTTCATTGAGCCCATTCGTGCTATGGATGCCAAGCAATGGTCTTTTGTCTTTTTCACTGCCTGATCTCAACCTATCGACACTCTTGATCCAGACACTGCTGACAATATATATATATATTTTAATAAATTTTAAAGAATCACTCAGAGACTTCATATAAATTTAGAGAACAAATAAGGGGGGATAGGATAGCTTTAGAGTGACGGTTACGATGGGCCCTGAGTTTGATCCCTGTGCCCCGCTATCCCCCAGCAGTACCACAGTAGGTTTGGGATAGTATAACTTTTTCTTTGCTACAATGCAACTATTAAGTTAGCGTCTCTGAGCTCAGTGAGTAGGGCAACAGATGGTAGATTCTTTTTGTTGAAAGATATGTCTGATGCACTTGTTTTGAGAGAGGAGAGGTGGGGAGATGTGTCAGGTGTTAGTAATTGATCGTTCTTCCCGAAGGGCTTACTGTCAAACGATCGCGTTCCTACCAACTCAATTAACAGCTGTGATTGGCAGGTACTCCATACCCGACATAACACTGACTGGTAGTTCTCCAGGCGTATATATGTTTTTGGGAAGGTTGGGGTGGGGGTGGGGGAGAGAGATTGGGGGGTGGAGGTAAATTATGATGACATTTTGTCACAGACCTCATTAAATGTCACCCAGACATAGTAGTTAGCTGTCAAATAACTTGGAGGTTCTCAACTTCTGGTTCGCGATCATCTAATATTGAAACGTTTAGTTCCTACGAATGGGGTTTTATTTCGCATCAGTTAACTACATTTTCAAAGGGACATTCATTTTAACAAAAATGAATATGAAGATATAGTAAAGTAAAGTTTCCTTCTTGAATCTTTTGGGCAGATGAAAAGATGTAAAGATCAACCCGTTTAGTGGCCTATTGTTAACGAGGGTGTCATGTGGTCAGCGCAACGACCAACCGCCTTTTTCTTCAACTAACGCCAGTTACATTTAGAGCTGGATGGACTCAGAGGCGCCCAAAGATCCCGAAATTAAAAATCCCAGCCTTCGCCAGGATTCGAACCCGGGACACCTAGGTTCGGAAGCCAAGCTCTTTACCGCTCAGGTACCACACAATCTCCGGCTCTAATTAACAACCATTCAGATTTAAAGGCATCAAATGACAAAGCAATAACAGATCCCACTTCAAGTTCAACAAACTACATCTAAAAAAAGAGAGGGGGGATAATAGAAATGTTTTACTGCAAAGTACAAAAAAAAAAAAAAAAAAGGATTCAGCCAGCGCTCTCCCTGGACTTCTAGCATTGGTGAAAGCGTTGGTGAACAAAGGGCTGCAAGCCAACAAGTCTGGAAACTCTCATGCACAAAGCTTAAAAAAACAACAACCCCATAATCCTTGGCAAAAGTATAGTCCAGAAGTGACATAAAAACGAACATAAACCATTGACTAAACAAATCAAAATAAGCAGTACATAAAAAAAAAAAAAGAACTCTATTTTAAAACTAAACGGAGCTCATTTAAAGGGGAAGAACTCCGCCCTTAAAACTATATCAATAATGTACAAGTTATTTCTCTTGTTCGATATCAAACAAAATTATTAGTAACCAATAATAATTAATTAATTTGTTGTTGTTTTTTTTTATTGATTCATGTTTTATTAGGCAAATTAAATAATTGTTTGAAGTGTCAACTTGAGCGGAAAAAAGCGTGGGGGAGATATAACAATTATTTAATGGGACTAAATTCAACAAATTTAGCTATAGCTGTAAATACTAAAGGATTCATTTCCATTGTTGATATCAAATAAAATAGTAAATTATCACTAATTAAATGACTAATTGTTACTTTTTTTTAAAATTAACTCTTTCTCTCCGTAATTATTTACAACATTCAGGTGGAATCAACGTTGGTATCGTCAGTTAGGAGATAAAGAGTTAATGATTTGTGTTTTTTCTATGCTAATGAATAATCGTGCGAATTTTCTACTTGGTCCGAGAATGGATGTGGGGAGAAATAACATGTACAACTTTTTACCAGACAGACAGAGTAAGTATATAAGTATATATAAGTTTTCTAAAAAAAAAAATAGGTCTCAGAACATGATAGCAGGAAATTAACCAAGCGTTGAACAAGAGTGCTAGATAAGACAAGCGATGCTTTATCCATGAACTGACCAAAGAACGTGAGGTAGCAGGTAGACAAGGAAATCTAATGAAATAAAAGGAAATATGAAAATACTCTTTGAGATGACTTAACTACTATCTGATTGGATAACATCAAACAATGCATAACACTGACACTGATCTGAACATTGGTCAAGTATTGATTTATGAAACAAACAATTATGTCATTGAAAACAGATGTAATTGTAAACTCAATGACATTTCAGGTGGTCATTCTCCCAGACTCCTTCCCTCCACCCCTGTGTATTCTTCCTAGTCTCCAGTTCCAGAGGATTTAGCTGCAGAGGTGTACAAGTTCATTGGACTGACACACTCCAGGTAGAATAATTATATCACTAGTTTTGTAGGCCTACATTTGTTTACTGGCATACTCATTCTTTGATATATAACTAACTTTTTTGGGGTGGTTTATTTTTCTTTAAAATGGGTATAATGTTTGCAGTTTTCCATTCCTGTGGTATGTCTTCAGTTATCCATGAATGGTTGATAAAATTAAGTATGCAGTTTTGGGCCTGTGGTCCTAGTCCCCGGATGATTTCATTTATTTTATCTGGTCCAGGTGATTTTCTTTTTGTTCAAAAAGGACAATGGAAGGGACATTTTAAGGAAGTCCTAAGTCGACTTCCAGTTTCGATTATTCCAGACATTCCTCCACCTCCAGCAGATGGGTTACTCAATGTCAACCGAGACAATTCGTATATAGAGCCTGAACACTGACATTATATTACAACACGCTAAGACAAAATTAAACAAACTCGCAATAGAAGCGGAGATGACTTGGATTTAATATCAACAAAGAAGACAAACCGAGGTGATGAGAATAAATAATTTATTATATTAGCCAAGAAACACCACTCCATCTGAAAGGAGAAAACTAAGTAAAGCCCGACAACTGAAATGTCTCCCTTGGAGGCATCGCAACAAAGTACATGGACCTGATGCAGAGGTCAAGAATCGGGCCAACATGGCCGGCAATCTTTTACATCCCTACTGCCGATCTAGCGGTGAAAAGCACAAGTCAGGGACGTAGCCATCATTTTGGGGTTTTTGGGGGACTTGACCTCTTTGGAGGCACTGCATTTTGTGTAATATCTAATATTTAATTAAAAAACAACAACACTCATTTGGGTTTTGAGAGGGCCCGGGGTGGGGTCAAATTCTGGGCATATGTAATCACCAGACACCGTTGCATTTTGACAACCTTCTTTCTCCTACTGTTGTGTATGGCTGTATAGTGTATTGCATCTGCAATCCGGGACCCTTCTTTTATGCTCACTCTCCATGTAGATCTATCCAGTGCCACTTTTTCCCAGCTGATAATGTCGATTTTGAAGAGCTACAAGTCGCGTTTGCATACATTGATACATCCGTAAACTTTTACTTTTCACTTTAAATGCATATATACTAATAGTATAAAAGATATAGATAAAATATTATATATATATAGGTCTGTGATTTACGAAATCGATTCTCGATTTCTGAGTGGCTGCGATGTAACTAGCCTATAAATATTTAAAAATATAAACTTGATAATCATAAACGTTACTTCAAAATAGAAGAGTTACTTTTTTTTCTCTTTATTCTACACTTCTACACTCAAGTCGTCAAGTTATTCGAAATTCAAATTCTGAAATAGATCTAGAATCTAGATCTACTGAAATAACAGTGGCACTGGTGTGTTGGACAAATTCATTTGCTCTTGAGCCTTAAACTCTAAATAGTTATAGAATCTAGATGATACTAGATCTAGATCTATATCTACATGACAACCCAGGAGATAGATCTATTATTCTATATAATATTATTAATAGATCTATATACTATATAGTCTATTATAGTCTATACTTTTATACTATACTATAAGTATAATACTATAACTATTCTATTCTATCATTCTATGATAGACCAGATAGATAAAGATCAGTAAATCATGAATGATTATGATGATAGATAGATCTAGATTCTATCTAATAATCTTAGATCTATCATCATAATCATGATTTACTGATTTACTTTACTTGAGTTTACTAGATCTAGATCTAGATCTAGTCTTTACTTTTTAGTCATGAATGAATCAACAATGTCAATGAATGAATGATTATTTAATTTATTTTATGATGATGATCATGATTATGATGATCAATCTGAGAACAGAGAGCATCAATCATCAATGAATAAATGATGTCTGATGATCATCTAAATTCTAATGGAATGTCTACTAGACTACTACTAGTTTTAGTACTAGAGGAGCGTACCGATGTCGGCCACCCAGGTTTCGTCTTGCATATCGGGCACCTCACTTTATTATTATTAAAACTTCGTTATTAGAATGTTTACTGCCCAACTTGCTCTTAAATATTGCGCATGGACTATTTTGTCACACTTCCGACACATACAGCTCCCTTTTTCATTGAGAGAAAGTAATTTTATTTGGGTTCAAAGTAGACTACTGTAAAACTGACCTTTTTTTCTCCCAATGGGAAGAACGAGGTAGGGTCTTGAGCTAAGACGATTTTTAAGCCCCTAGATCCATCAGCCACTTAAAACCCAGATATAATGCTTCTAAATAGACATAGAAACAAATAATTTTCAAAACCCAGACTCTCTTTTCCCAATTAAACATGTAAATAGGGGGTGGCCCACAAGTTTTAACATGAAAACATATGAAGCAAGTCATCAAAGGGAAATAACTTGACGCTGCAAAGGAGGGGAAATTATTATTTTTTTTGTTGTTTTTTTTTAACAATTAATGAAATAACTTTGTATTTTGTCAAAATAATATAGTACAAAATGTATATTTAAGTTATGTATGTGTTCTTGTATGTGTTTATTACGTGTTTCACTAAAAAAAAAATTATAACATATTTATAAAAAAATCTTAAGATCGCGTATATGCAAAACGTATAACAATTTATTTTAAACCATTTAAAATGCAACTAATATGTACAAATGTTATGGCACTTCTGTGCATGTCTCCATATATTTCTGAACTAGCATCAATAGGCTGCTGAAAAATAAGACACAATAGCAAAATCATTGTAGACATCGAGCCTACATTATTGATTGACCAGGTGCGCTTAAGGCCTTTGTGTGAAACATCAACGTGCACTGGGCTTGTGATAAGTAGATAAATACACACTATGCTATGTGTGGTCTAAGAGATTGTTAAAATCAAAAGAGAGTATGAAGCCTCCCCCCACTCCCCTTTATTCCATGTCTCCCATGCATACCATAAGAGTGGAGACGCTCTAAGGAAAAAAAAAACAGGTGAGAGCAGGAGACTAGCGATTATCGATCGACTGGTACCAAAAAGGCTAAGGTGAGACAGGCACACACTGCGCTAGTGAGAGCTGTGCTACGGGGAAAAAAAAGTGCCCCGTAGAGACAATAAGGTACAGTAGAGAGAGTATACTCCTCCTCTTCTCCCCCATAACAGAGGCGATTTTTTTCCCTAGCTAGGCCCAAAGTAATGGCAAAGGTGTGACGTCAGTTACAAGCCGAGAATGAAAGCGTGGAGCGTGGGAAAAGTGACAATATGGCTTGTGTCGTTGCGCTAATGTACAAAAAAATAAAATTAAGGATGAAATGTCTTAATAATAACATGTTTTACATATATTTCCTTTGATGTGGCCGATAAATCTCCAACACCGGCCCACAACTTTTACAGAGACAAAAAACTGGCCGATAACTTTTCAGATCAGAAAAACGACCCTACCCCCTTTTCACATTAGATCTAATTTTAACTATGCGTAGTGATACATTGCAAAGAAGCTATTTTTATAGACAAAAGAATGGCGAATTCATTGAGACCCTCAGTTTTTTTATAGGTTAGACCATTACAGAGTTATGAATTTTGAAACTTGAAAATGGCCGGAGATTGGCTTAGCGTGGCCAACATCGGTACGCTCCTCTAGTACTACTAGACCTAGTATATCTAGATCTAGAAATAGACTTTAACTTTAATAGTTTATAAATAGTTAGATTCTATATTGCCTTAGTTACAGTAGAATCTAGAAATACTGGCCTAGAATTAGACATGATTATTACATTTTAATTATAACTTAGTTTTAAGACTTAAGATAAGACATCATCATAAGAATAATAAGATGATCATAGAATCATAGATAATCCGATATGATAATGATAATAATATTAATATGATAATGATTATTATAATTATATTTCTAGATCTAGAATCTAAAAAAATCTAGATCTATCTTATTTTATTTATAATTTATAAATCAATATAGTCTAATAAGTTAGTCTAAGAAAGTCTAATTATTCTAGTATTTCTAGTACTAGTCTAGACTGACTAGACTAGTATTCATTCTATTATTACTAGATCTAATTATTAGACTAACTATTAGTATAAACTATTTACTAGAATCTCATCTACTTAGGCCTACTACTAGATTTAGTGTCACAGAGTCAGTACTGATGAGTACTGTGTGACTAGATCTAGTACAGTAGTCCTAGTAGTAGAATAGGGCTAGAATAAGAATTTCGAAGTAGAGTCATAAGTCTTAGTCTTAACTGAGTTGTTTGATTATAAATTATAGAAAATAGATCTAACAGATTCTAACTCTAGACACTGTAAGCTAGCTGCTGGGGCAGCAGTTCTCAAACTTTTAAGCTCTGCGACCCTTTTTACAATACCCCACTCTTACATGATCCCCTCTGTGCGCACACACACACGCACAAAAATAGAAGAATAGACATTTTTTCGATGGTCTTAGGCTACCCCTGGCAAGTCGTCAATTGTCACGATCCACAGGTTGAGAACCTCTGTGCTAGGACATGATGATATAAATTATAATGATCATTAATATGATTATCATTATATCTACATAATCCCCTTCCCAAA
This sequence comes from Biomphalaria straminea, assembly GCA_021533235.1. Classification (NCBI taxonomy): domain Eukaryota; kingdom Metazoa; phylum Mollusca; class Gastropoda; family Planorbidae; genus Biomphalaria; species Biomphalaria straminea. The sequence goes on from JADKLZ010034244.1 coordinate 7,515, forward strand.
TAAAAAGTTTCAATAAAGGTTCTGACTATTTTACAAATAAATATTTACAAAGGCATAGTCCATCATGTAAGTTATAGCTATATACCCAAATAATCTTACAAAAGTTTAATAATAAAGAATTATAGAGATAGATCTAGGCTTATTAGGGAAAAAAAATTGGGTAGGGATGATTTGGGTTTTGGAAGTGGCACTGTTAGTTGACACCACTGGGGGACATCAACCCCACAATGCCTCTGCTCCAACTGTCTCTCTCTATTTCTCTTTTTTTTTTTTTTTTGCCAGGATTAGAGTCTCTTCCAAAGACCGTCCCGTCTTTGGCTTTAATTTTGTCCTCTCATCTTTCTGACTCCTTTTCCCGGTACTGTTCCCTACATAAAAGTCTGATATTATCTGTGATAGATGATAGCTCTAGCATGTTATGGCTCATGTGTACAGTAAATTACATATATAATCTATAGTTTGGTTTACTATTTAAATTATGTTGCTATAATATTAGTGCTTCTTATTTGATGCATCATTATTTTTTTTTCTTCTCTTTAGCATATGATATTTGACTGGCAATATGGAGAATCCCACTTTGATGTGTTCAGTGTCTATAGAAGAACTCTCTCCTACTGGAAACATTTTAAGGAAAGTGCACCACAGAAGTTTGACCTTGACACTAGGTAGAGATGAGTTCAGGGAGCTTCAAATGAAGGTTGGTTCTTATTTAGCCTAATTTAGTTTTAATTTACTTTGATAGTAAGTATGTGATATTTAGTGAAGGCCTGCATTTGCAGCCGAGCTTCAGTTCTCCATCATTATCAATTTTGAGAGCTTTCATTAACCTTTCTCTCCGTAATTATTTTCCCACGTTTTGAGGGAATTCCTCATTTAGCTAATTACTATTTCACTCCCCTGTTATGTTAAAGTTTCAATAGCTTTTTCGTTTGCTATCAGAAAATTGTTTTATTTTTCTAGAATTAAAGGAGAATGCATGCTCTTTTTATGCGACAAAAAGTAAGAATACAATTAAACATGAATTTAATTTAATGAAGTCAAATCAGCAATGATATCGTTTATTAGGAGAGAAAGAGTTAATTAGACCTTTGCAGTATTTTCTTGTGCAGACGAGTATAAAACACAAATGCGAATACACCGCACAGATCATAAAATAAGTAAAAACAAAATTGTACAATTCACAACCTTATACACCCCACATGTGCAAAGTGAGACTTTCCCTATGATTGGCCTAATTGTGTATCGGTTGGTACTTGGTCTTGTTGTGTAGGCTATTCCCAGGGCAATTAGCATTACAGGTATTTTTGTGGCTCAAACTTCATAGTGTATAGTGTGCAGCATGGGCAGTTAATGTGTATTAATTATAATCAGTACTCAGTAGAGTTTTTTAAACCTAAAAAGGGCTAAAGAGTAATAAAAATACAGCCTATTTTAAGCCATTCACAAAGCTTTCTAATTTACATTTCACAACCACACAGTGAACTATAGGAGGTACAAAGACCCACTGGTTTGCCCATAATTTCCGTTATGCAGTGTTTATTAGCAAAATAAATTTTGTAAACCCCTCACTTTTGTATACCCTTCACAGCTGCCATTTGTAAAAACTTTATATAACCGACTGGTCATGCGCACATTACAGTATTATGGTCTTTTTATTTGTCTGCGCTTCAAATTTGACACTATTCTCTTTCTCTCTTAACTCCATGTGTGATAACAGTCTTTTATTCTCTACAACTTGCAGCTTCTCCATTCCAATTTATTAATGTTTAAATGTTCGTCAATGAGATAATCATTCTTTTACACAGGTGTCTACTTATGTTAGCTGCTTATCATATTGCTGGATGTGCCCAATAGCAATATCAGGCTTTTGTCACTTGATAGTGTTTATCCGTCTGTACCTCACAGGTCTCTGCTTATTAAAATTTGCATAAAATTATTTATTTGTTGTATTTCAGGTGTCCTTCCCAAAAAAGGAGTGTAAATATGCTGTCAAGGAACTCATTATCCATAAAAAATTTGTTAAAGATGGTAAAGCCACTATTAAATTGCCTGATCATAAAATCCAGTTTATGTTGTCCAACTGCCCACCAGACAAGCTTGTTCTGTTCTTACAAACATTGCAGGTAAATGAACACAATTTGTTAGGATGTAAATTAGTTTGCATGTTCTTCATTGTCATTCCCAGCTAACATTGGGACATTGGGGCTTGATTGAATAACTGTATCAGTGATATAAGCTGTTTCTAGTTCTTCATTGAGTTTTTATTTTTTTTGGAGCCAGTGCCTTGACTAATCCTGTTGATGTAACATTCAGGCCAAAGTCATATTAAACTTCTTTTGACGCCATTGGTCATTCCCTACACATGTCTGGCTAGGGAGAATGTTATTCATAAGTGTAATCAAAAAAGCATATAATTCCCCCCCCCCCCCCCAAAAAAAAAATTATGTTAAAATGACTTACATTATTTAAGTATACATTAATTTGAATCATGTTTAGATGTTTCTGTCTGAATGAAAATTATTAGATGCTACTAAAATCTCCGCATACATGGTAGGGAAGAGTGGTCGAGAGGCTAAGTGCGCTTGAACTTGGCTTGGCTTGGCTACCTAGAAGGGGGCTCGTGGTTTGACACCCGACTCAGGCAGAGTTGTGTTTACTGAGCGCTTAAAGACAGCACGGAAAACCAACTCCTAGATACCCCCTCCCCCCCCA
>JADKLZ010034246.1:13022-30402 GCA_021533235.1 Biomphalaria straminea
AAAAAAAAAGCACTTCAGTTAGTTTTGTTTGCACATATACAATGTCAATATTTAAAGCTAATACAAATCTATACATTCTCAATCAGCTTTTTTTTTCTATAAACTCTGTGCTCCACACATCAACATTATTTAAAAGCTACAATAGACTCATAGTGCCACCAATCGATAGGTATAATAGCCTTACAAGTAGAGCAGCACTGGATAGATCCACATGGAGAGAGAGCATAAGAGAAGGGTCTCAGATTGCAGATGCCATACACAGCAGAGGCAGAAAGAAGGCTGAAGATGCAGCTGCGCCTAGTGATTTTATATTCCCAACCTGCAACCGCAGCTGTGTATCAAGGATTGGCCTTTTTAGCCACACAAGAAGTTGCAAAGGGAAAAGATCATCTCTCGAGACGTAAAATGCCACAGACAGAGCCATCACATGGAGGGCAGAATGAAAGTTTTGCTTAGAAGAGAACTCTTGAAAATGCTCCTGCCCAAAGCGACAAAAGCATGTAACAAACTACCTGTCCATCGTAAAGTGTGAAATTAACCCTCCCCTCACTTTCAAATGCTGCAAGCTAATTAGTGATACTGTGAATACAAAGTTACGAGTGTTGCCGTAAAGAAAAAAAAATATTCTTAAATAATATGTGAGATCAATGGCCTAAAACTTTTAGAGAGGTAGCACAGCACTGGACTGATTGACTCAAGACTCCATTTGATTCAATCACTAGTAGATGCAATGACCTGCACCAAATAAAGCTAAACAGACATTCATTTTGATCACACTATTCAACACTTCACATTAAGGATATTGACTATGACTTGAAGTTAACATGTGGACAAAAACAATGTCAAAAGGTTAGTCCCACATCGTTCATCACAGTGGACTTGGGAGGGGTTTTTCGTTTCGCTTTGTTTGCTGCTGAAGCCCTGACTGACTTGACATGAATCGTGACCTCAAGACAAGAAGAAAATCAACAGAAATATCACAAAACTTGGCTGGCGGCGCTCTGACTCAGGTAGATAATAGCACCGACAAAGTTCACCATGGCTGCGATCAGAAATACTGGAAGCCACCTGCCATGGGATTGAGTAACAAGCTCCGCTGTCAGTGGACCACACAGTATTCCAGGAATAGTGGCCTGTAAACAAATGTAAAATAAATAAAATAAAAGTATAATTATGAAAATACAATTAAAAGGTTAAAAAAAAAACATTCAAAACCATTATTGAATTCAGAAACTCAAACCTATGAATGTGTATGACAGTTCTATAAACAGCAACATCTGCTAACTCAAAATGGACCCTGTTAAAGATAATGCATTGTCACTTAATGACAATAAATAAAGCCATCAAGGGGTCTTGCTGCAATGATAAGGAAATTATTTGAAAAAGTTCTATTGACCACTGAGAAGCATTTCTCTCAGCTGACAACTATGAAAAGGGATTGAACTCTTCAATGCTAGTCCTGTCTGAAGGCCCCTGTATGAGACCAAGGTTGGATCACACCATATTTCACAGTGTCAACCTTTGTCCACTTTCACTCCTGGATCTAAGCCAGTGGCTGTCAACCTTTTAAGCTCGGCGACCCCTTTTTACAATCCAACAATCTGCTGCAACCCCAACCCACACACATACACACAGCAATAGAAGAATCGACAAAAACAATCCATATTTTCGATGGTTTTAGGCGACCCCTGGCAAATCATTAATCGACCCCCCCTTATGTGGGTCGCCACCCACAGGTTGAGAACCCCTGATCTAAGTTGACAAGTTTACAAAACATGTTTCCATCTGTGCTTTTTCTTTTACTGGTACCTAAATTTCATTCATTTATGAATGTGAAGCTTTCATTTTAGAGTCCAGGCCTAACCAGCTTTAAGTTTGACATTGGATTATGGATATCAGAATATAATGCATAACTTCATGTGCTTTCATAGAGCAATTGTAACTATTTGAAATGGTGAAAAACAAAGTTTTTAGATCACAAGTTAAGCAACGTTACATTTTATAGGTCTTCAGAGTAATTTGAGATAAATGCTAAATTTTAAAAGGAAAATAAATACAGTCAAATCCATATTAGGACGCAATCATAAAGGTCCTAGGAACCGAATTCAACTATAATTTTAAAAAAAAACAAACAAAAAAACATCAAGACTTGTTTTTCCAAAACAATATTTCTCTTAACTTTACATACTACTAACAAGTTCTATGGGCTTTTATCACAAATCAACTTAAAACTATACTTAATACAAAATTACAAAAGTTAAAGAATATCAAGATGCTAAGTCTACTTACAAGGGTATTTGATATGGCAAAGTTTAAGAATATCAAGATGCTAAGTCTACTTACAAGGGTATTTGATATGGCAAAAGTAATTCCAGCATGATTGGGAGCAACTTCTGCATGGTTGCTGAGATGCCCTGATGAGTTGCATGCACTTAGCCCCAAAGAAATTGAAACAAATCTAATAGGAGAGAGACATGTTTGTATATTAATTTCATTCATTGTTTTTTTTTTATAAATTAGTTTTAGTAACATAATTAATATCCTTGTATCAAAATTACAAAAATATATTTATGAATTTAAAAAAAAAAAATTAAAAAAATCAAATGCTGACTTTTTACAGAGAGAAAAAAAAAAAGGGGGGAAGTAATAATGAACAATATACATTGCATCACATGTATTAAAACCCTTATTTTGCACACACACACAAATACACCACAAGATAATTCCATGATGGCCCAAAAATCAATGATTGCAATATCTTGATCAAATACAGGCCATAGCTGGTAGGTCAAGCTAGTAATCTATAAAACATAAATCATGTCTGTTGAACAAAAAAACAGCATCTGCTTATCTAAAGGGAGAATGTTAATAAGACTGTTGTAAGGTCATAGCCATCTTGATAAACAATTGTAAGGAGACTTTCAATGTCAAGATAACATGAGATGTAGCATGGGAAGTGTAGGAGCAAATAACCCAGACTTTGTGAAACCCTAGGTCATTGAAAACCATTTCTCACAATGATCAAGACTAAAGCAAGTGATCTTTTACCCCCCCTCCCTTTCTATCTCTATCTGCTTTGGACCACACCTTTAGATGGAGATGTCTTCCCTCAGCTGATTTTGCTCTGTGGAATCACCAAAAATGGTGGTTCTCCCCAGAGCAACATGGTAACCCACTTGGAGACAGTTTGACTCTTCTCTCTCATGTTTCACCCCCAAGTTTCAAGTTTTTGGCCAAATAAAATCTCTAACTACAGGCTGTGGGGAAAGAACCTGGCTAACTAGACAAGAAGTAAAAAGATGCAAAAGTGACTGGACTGGGGTATATGATGCGAAAAACAAGGAAAATATTGTCAAGCATGTCTCAGGACTGGAACTTTCAGAAAAGGTGAAAGGAAGATCAAAGCATACATGGAGATGGAGGAGCTCAGTAGAATAAGAAGCAGAGACATCAGGATGGACATTTAAAAACAGAAGGGAATAGCCCAGAACAATTCTGATGGTAAAGTATGTGTCAACTGGGAGTCAAAAGGATTATGAAAAGCAAGTCAAGAAGTCAAGTTTTTTTTTTTTAAAAAGACTGAATTTTTCAAACAACATGATGAAAACCCTTGCTCAAAGCCTCACTTTAAATGAGCTAGTGCAAGAGATGGTCCAAATAGACAAACAAAAACTTCAAATCAAATCAAAAGGCTCAAAGTTTTTCACAAAGGGTAAAGAGAAATTATTTTTATTTCTGAGTGTAAATTACTTTTTCTTGACTAAGTCATTGAAAATTATTGGTATGTCTAACTTTATAAATTCTTTAAAATATTTTTAGCGTGGATATTTGTTTAAATTTGTAAAGCTTTTTAGTTTTTCACATTGCCTGTAGTCCAGAAAAGTGACATCAACTATAAAAGCCTTAAGAGAAAGCAACACAGTTGTTTTACAAAATTTAAAAAAAAAAAAAATTTTTAAACACTATCCTATCAATATTCCTTTTAATGACAAATAATGGACTAAATTTAGCTGCAATCAAGAGGTATGTAAACACTTATAACTATTACTTACATAACAGCTAGCGGCAAGTTGTATACAGCACTGAAGAATAATATGAAAAGACCTGGCCCCAAGAGTCCCACTGATGTCATAAGGCGTCGCACTGATAAGACTGTCCACTTATGTGCTATCAATGCATCCGCAAAATGTGCAGCAACTGTAGAACAAAAAAAATAAATAAATAAAATTTTCTTACAATAGAGCTAGCTAATATTTTACATTTGTGGGATGTCAATTTCTTCCCCAAATGATTGTGTGTTGAGCTTGTAAAGGGCAAAATAAAGTCCCTTTTTTTTTGTTACAATGGAATTGGAAAATTAAATCTGATGACCCAATGTCAAAAGTTTGTTGAAGATACTTCAAGCAGAAATTTTAAACAATATTTAACACACACTATATCACAAGCAACAAAACACATTATAATCCAAATTCAATAATAAATTCACAGAAGAAAACTTAACATGAAGCTTGAATTTTACTGACTTAACAGATTGATTTGTAGACTATAAAAAAACGCATACCTCTATTTATACGTTTTGAAAATGAAAGTTTTCATAGCAGAAATAACGAAAAACTTTTTATTTCTAATAAACTCCATTCAAATGTTTACTATTTTAAGTAAGGGGAAAATTTTCAAGAAGTCAATGAAAAAACTTCCTGTTGACAGACCTTGAGGATTTACAGCAAATGAGACAGTTCTAAAGGTCCATATATCAAGTAAAGTCAAGGAATAATAGTTTCTCACATTAACTTACCGACACTAACTAAGGAATTCATGACGTAAGGCACAGCAGTGGACATCATGTGCGACTGATTGGCCCCTAGCGTTGACGACAAGTAGGTAGGGAGCCACTGCATGATGATATAGTTAGACCAGTTCATACTGAAATGAGCAATGTAGATGGACCACAAGGGCCAGTGTGTTATGAAGTCCATCCAGCGGACATTAGAATTGCTAACCTGTGTCCAAAATAGATTTGAAAATTAAAAAAAAAAAAAATTAAATTATAAGTCTTTAATCCCAAGCTCATTACAACTGAACACAAATGTACATAACAACAAATATTATTGTTTCTATGTTAGGAAAAAATAAGCCAACACCATGTATAGAATTCTTCCATACACAGAAATAAAGTTAAAGGAAAGCTCCCCTTTCAAGCCTAATGATCTACAGGGCAGATGATCAAAAGTTCTATGGCTTACAGTAAATGAGGGTATCACAAAAATATATGCAACAATTTTTTTGTACTAATCAGGAGGTTTAATTTCTTTATCATATGTAACAGCACAAAAAAAAATCTTTGCACATATCTCTTTACTTCTAACTGTTCTATACTTATGATTTTCTAAAACATTTATAGCTTTAAATTTTAAATAAATACAACAAAAGCAATTACTATTTCTGTTATATTTCATTTCACAATTAGCTGATTTTTTATTGTGTTTTATTTTGTGTTGGGTGGATGTGTACACAGTTGAGATTCTCATTTCTCATTTACTGATGTAGCTAATTGTTTAAATCTTTAACAATTTTTTAAAAAAATTAATTTTACTTAAATTGAATACTATTTTTTTTTCTTTCCATCTCCATGACTAGTTTTAAACCTTAATTCATTTTAAATTTAGCTATGATCTAAAAATGTACAAAGAACACTGTTGCAGCAAAATAAGAAACTTTAATTCAATACAGAGAACATATTCTCTTACTTTAAAAACAGCAAAGATTTTGAATGTATGTATATTGGTTCAAGGTCAATTCTATAGCCTTACTCCTCACAAATGGAGGTGCTGTGGCTGAGTGGTAAAGCGCTCGGCTTTCGAACCTGGGATCCTGGGCTCAAATCTCAGTGAAGACTGGGATTTTGAATTTCTGGAATCTTAGGGAGCCCATGAGTCCACCCAATTCTAATGGGTACCTGAATTTAGTTGTGGAAAGTAAAGGTCATTGTGCTGGCCACATAACACCCTGATTGTTAACCGTTGGCCATAGAAACAGATGCCCTTAACATCATCTGCCCCATAGATTGCAAGGTCTGAAAAGGGACTTTTTTTTTTACTTTACTGCTCAGAAATGCAACTAGCTAATTAATATAATGTATGTTTAAACCAATCAAACATTATGTTTGTTCAAACATTATGTTTGTTCGGGATAAATTGAGTACTCTTTGTAATAGTAGGCTATTAGACACTAACATTTCTTGTCTGTTTAAATGCTCCATTTATTCATGTTAGATCGTCTACATATATATATTTGACTAAAAGGAATTTAATTATCTCCCCCTATCTGTTAATCTGCACATTCTTTCGACATGTCAGCAATGTGGGTTACAGGGATACAATAACGAGACGGGCCTAACAAAACAATAACATTTACTATCGCACCCTCATTCCGCAGAAATAAAATGCACTTCCGTTTCAATTGATCAAATGTATGAGCTAGTGTTTCATATTGAATCTAAATACTACCTAATTTTTTGAAATTTAAATAGAAGAAATGAGATATGTTGTTTTTTTTTTTTTTATTTACCTTTGGGGGATCAACAAAATCCTCCTCTATACTGCCCCTAGACTCTGTATACACTGTGTACCAAATGCCAAACCACACAAATCCAATCAGCCCAAACAAATAAAACATCCAGGCCCAATGAAGGTGAGGGCATACCTGTCAAAAGAAAAACAAAACGTAAACATAAAAAAAACTTCTTAAAAAAAAAAAAAAAAAAAAGGTTATATTAAGTTTAGCTGTATCAATCAGTTTGGATTAGTCATATTATAATTAACTTAGTAGTACATCTAGACTAACAATAATAAATCTGTGTGATAAGAATTTTTTGAACTAATTGCTTTTGTTGAGCGCAATTTCATGCTTTTAGCTTTATCAATGCGTGTCAAGATCAGTTGGCTGGGAAAAGGGGGGGGATTTGGGTGAATGTTACTGTGTTTGCTTTTTAAAATCATTTTAAAAAAAGTAATATGACTTGAATTTGAACTCAGGGCTCAAGCCTACTAAAGCAGACTAATTCAATTTTTACCACATCTGTCAAGTACAACTTCTTTCCTAAGTGCAATACCAAACAAAATAATTAGTTACCAATAAATAATTAACTAATTTTTTTTTTTTATTGATTCTTGTTTTGTAAGGTACAAAAATTAATTGTGCAAAATTTCATCTTAATCCGAAATTGAGTGCGGGAGAAATAACATGTATAAACTTTTTACCAGAGTGAGTTAATTATAAGCTTTGTAAAAATATACTTGGGATAGATAAACTGGACCCATTCTATAGGTTTCGATTGAAAAACTAAGGTGAAATTATACACAACAAGGACTGGGAGTGGGCTAGTTTTTGGGATAGGTCAATAAGACCAAACAAGTTTGAGAAGTTTCTTCTAAGAGTTTTTAAAAAATGTTCCAATTTTTAGTGTTATCTATTTTACAAAGTTATTGCAAATTTAAAACTTCTTAGCACTGATTTTAAAGTTAAGACTGAAAAGGAAACTAATATAAACAAGGTTACAAAGACAGTTTGTGTGGAAACACAATATATAGGCTTCAATGTTTTCAGAAAAAACATCCGAATGAAATTATATCTAAGACAAATGATACATAAGAATGAAGAAAGAAGGTTGACAGATCTTATGTACCACCCCAGTGGTCCAGCACATGGTAAATGATCATCTAACCTATAAAGAACACACAGGAATTCATTACAAAGATACTTATTACTCTAATTTTAAACAAAAAAAAAAAACGTGTTATAAAATACATTTCATAACATTATTATTGTCTTAAATTAGGTCTACTTCATAATAGGGTTTTTCTATTTTAAAAAACTGCTTGCATAAGTGATTTTTTAAATTTAGATTTTTAGCTTTTAGAAAAGAAAAAAGTAGCTGTTGCATCAGAACTTTTAATGATTTAAATTATTGTGATGTCCGATTTTCATTTCCTCTCCTAGTTTCTGAGATCTAAATGGGACGGACGGTCAGACGGATAGAATTTCTACACAAAACTAATAGCGTCTTTACCCCTTTTGGGGGCTGCTAAAAATCAATACAAGGCACACAAAGCTCACCAATGAAGCCACTGTCTGGCCAATAGATCCAAGAGCAACAAGATATCCAAAAGCTCTTGATCTTTCTTCACTTGGAATGGCATGAGAAAAAATGTGAAAGATTGTGGGAAGGCCTGCAAAAAAAAAAATGGAATTCTTAACTTCATATATTGAAACAAAACAAAGCATGTATATATGCATATAGATGTATTTTTCTTACTAAATTATTTGACTAGAAATTTAAACAAGGGCCTGTATACTACCTAATCCTTCTCCTAATCCAAGTAAAACTCTGGACAGAATGAGCATGTGCAGGGAATGAGCGAACAACGGCACAAGAAATGTGGACAGTGACCAGAGGATTACAGCCAGACTCAATATCTTTTTGCCACCATATTTTTTAGATGCACTGCCACCCACTACCTGCAAATGTTATAAACGTGTTAGAGATAAATATATTTATATACATAATACTTTTTTCCTTAGATGCTACATCTTTCATCAAAACTGTTAGTATAATTTTGCTAAAAGAAAAAATATCACTATCTCCTTGGTGTTCTGTATTAATAATTAATTTATAACATCTATAATGATGATATGGTTCCAGGTAATTCAAATGACTTAAAAGGTTATTTTTTTTTAGAAACCTAGGTGGTCAAATCAGATGTTAGTCTGGTTGCAGATAGGCTTTGGGGTGTTAGGAGGACTGTAGTTTAATTCCTTGTCAGAGATTATGTATGTTATGCCATATTTTCTTTATCTTTCTCTCAATAACCAGTGTACCCTAGTGCAGCTATCATATGTTGTTATCAAATGTCATGTTTAGGTATATATGTTAATATTAATATGAACAAAAATGCTCAAAAGTGTAATCATAACAGTAAGCTCAGCAGAGTATACAAAGTTACAAAGATACATTATATCAAGCAAATTTGTTCTCTTTTTTTTAAATTTACAAACCCTATAGTAAATGGCTTAAGAGAGTGTATATCAAAATATTTGTTCAACTATGTTATCCTAGAAAAATTAATGGATAGATTACCATTAGAGTTATAACAAAACAGGAATGCTTATGAACATGTATACAGAAGAGTAGTTTATTAAATCCTAATCTTTTTTTTTTCTCCCAAAGTAGTCCCTGAGTTGACATTTCATATCTATGAACAGAAGTAAACAAAATAATTGTTGTTTTTTTCTATAATAGAATTGTCTACAGTAATTGAAACTGCTTCTCATGACAAAGGGTTTCATTGTTTCACCAATCAGCTTACAATAACATAATAGTTTAGGAATGAGGATGGGGTGTCAGTGCAAGCTGACCTCAATGTGGTGTTCTCTGGTAACCACAGTAAGTTCTAGCTTCTTGAGGTTTTCCAAAAATGACTAATATCAAGGGAGACTCCGAATTGTACTGGCCTGCATATGCACACTTGATTGGTGCAGAGCTTTGCTGATAGTAATTAGGAAGAAGCGATTTTAACATGTCCTTAAACTCACCTGACTACTCATGTATCCAATGGCAAAGGCACTGTGGACCCAGCCCTGTTGATGCAGATCCCACTTAAACTCCTGGGCCATGGAAACTATGGCTATGGGCATGATCACACGATCAGCAGAGTTGATGAAATTAGCCACAGAGCAAAGAGCGATTATGCGAGAGGGCTTTGTTAACATTTTTTTGTTGTTGTTCCCAAAGACAATGAAACCTGAGATGTTTCAGTCAGTTAATTATGAGCACAAACTCAACTATTTGAAATCCTCCATTTCACCTAAATACATATAAAAGAATATTGATAATTAAGTTGGCCAGCTTCATTTTAATATTTTATCTTTTTTTTTAATTGTCCTCATATGGTATTAGAACCTTTGACTTTATGATTTTCAAAGTTATCTTCTTATCTTATTAAATACTGATGTTACTTCAAAAAAGAAGATGATTACATCCTGTATGTGTTCCTTGGTCAATCTAGTCATGCAAGTTAATAACTTAAATTCTGCCAAGTCATTGGTTTTCCTGGCTGACTCAGGCAACCCATTCCATGCTCTAATAGCACAAAAAGAAGAAGCATTTAGGACTATAACATCTTATAGGCTCTGAGACACCTTTTTTTAGCGCCCCCCCTCCACAAGGGGAAAAAACACTTTTAGTTTTGTGTGAAGTGTCTGTCCATCCCGTTTAGATCTCGTAAACTAGAAAAGATAGTGAAAATCTGCATTGGTAAAGCTTGAGCAGCCTTCTAACAGCTGAAGAACACCTGGGAATCTAGGGAAATAAGCACCACCACCAAGATTAGGCTAATACTACTTTATGGAGCAGAGACCTGGAGAACCACCATCACCACCATGAAAAAAAAACAGGGTATTCATCAATCCCTGCCTGAGGAAGATTCTTATGATCCGTTGCCAGACAAGATCTCTGTGGCAACAGCAGCCCATTGAAGTAAATATCCTTCAAAGATGCTGGAGATGGATAGGTCAAACCCTGTGCAAGCCGGCATCCATCATAACAAGGCAAGCCCTAACCTGGAACCCCCAAGGAAAGAGGAAGAGGAATACATGGCGCCGCGATCTGGAAGCAGATGCCAAGCAGATGGGCAAGATGTGGGGATAGATGGAGAGACTTGCCCAGAACCGAGATGCCTGAAGGAAGCTGGTTAATGGCCTATGCCCCAGAAGGGACCACAGGCAGAGATGAGATGACAATCTGGCTAGTTATTATTTTACCAGGCATCTCTTGGATTACAAATTTTTATCCATAGGTCACAAATATTAGTGTATCAAGGAAATCAATGCAAAACATATATATTAGTATAATTAGATCTCTACATCTATTTTTAAAATGGAAAGTAAAAAGGTGTTAAAGGCAATGCCAATGGCTTTTTGATTTTTCATCTTTATGTAAACAGAAAACAGTATTGGCTTGTAATTTGGATTAGAGTTTTATGCATACAATGGACATATCATAATCTAGTATAGTAATAGTAGTATGTCAGTATGTGATTGTCTATTATCTGTCTATGATCTAAAATCTAGTATCTACGACTATTCCTAATAACTAATTCTAGATAGAATAGATCCTGTAATGTATCTATCTAGTATCTAATATTGATTTAAATGATCTAGCCTAACATTCTTCTTGACAAGTACTAATTCTTAGATTTAGATCTAGAGATTCTCTAGACTCTACTAGATCTATTTCTAGAAGTAGGTTGGTAGGGCTAGAAATACTAGAATTAGTGACTAGATTCTAGATCTAGCTCTTCTAAGTTCTAGATTCTAGACTCTAGATCTATAACAATAGATCTCTAGACTCTAGTATGTACTCTCTCTAGATTCTATTCTAAATAGACAAAACAGTTGAGTAAGTAAAGTCAGAATTAATTAGATTTAGATATTTAGATCTAGTCTATATATAAAAAGGTCTAAAAGGAATTTTTAGTATAGATTTATTATCATTTATAGATCTATATCTATATCTTAGTTTGTCTATGTATAGACTAATACTTTTTTTTAGTAGTAATACTAATAGTACTAGTCGTATAGAATCTAATACTAACATTTATAATAATATTAAATACAATACTAATACTGTTACCATAATCCATAACTGTATTACTGTAAACTGTAACAATACCCTGGCCATGGCCCCTGTTCACCTACTCAGCATAACTAACAGGTGCTACTGAGGTTAAATTAATCTAGAATTAGAATGTAGAATCTAGATCTATTTAAATTTTAAATTAACAATTAAATGAGGATTTACCAGTCACACAGTGATGACAGTGAGTTTAAGTTTAAGTTTATCACTGACAGTCACTGACACTGTTCACTGTCTTTATAGTAGTTTTTACTTTTTAGCCTTAGTATACAGTATACTTACTAGATTGTAACTAGAATTTTTTTACTAGATCTAGATCTATAGTAGAGTCTTGTCAAGACTCTTGTATATGGCACACTGACTTTGGGAACTAGGTCAATTTTTTATTTTATTTTTTTTTATTAGGTCAAAGTTTAACTTACAAAAAAAACTGAAAGCAGATTCTTATTCTGCAACCAAATGACTATAAAAATAGCAGTGTTTCTTTGAATTACCACTCATAGTCAAGATTTTATTTTAAAATACAGCAGGTCACTCCATGCTCCTATATGGCACGCAGTTTTTGTGCTGTCTCCTTTAGCGCACGGGGAACACCTTCAATAAACACCACTATGTAATTGCTAATAAATTATATCTAAAAAATATTTATTCATCCCTTATATGGCATTATGGGTAGGATAATTGCCTGGGGTGGTTAAAACATAGATTTTCATACACACATGGTTTCTGAGAATCTCAAAAACTGCCCTTTGCTTTGGAAAAGTGAAACAAAAATAAAGGAACTTATTTAAAATTGGACATTTGAAGTCCTGATACGTCCTTTTTAGCTCCAAACATAAAAACAAATGAGTTATAAACAAAAAAAGCGACCTGTTTACTGAACAAGAATCGGATGAGGTGTGCCATATACAAGACTCTACTATATATATATATTATATATATTTATAGAATCTACTCTCAGTATAAGTATTACTATTAGTAAGTATTAGACTAGAGTGTCAGAGTAAACATCTGAATGTCGCTGACACTACTTTTAACTTTTACCCTGGCTTTTAATTTTAATAGATCTATACTTTTAGTGGCAACTTTACAGTTTTACTTTAGATTTAGTTTTATATTTATAATTTTTGAGAGGGGTAGTAACTACTAACTAGTAAGTAGTTCAAGTTAGTTGGTAGACTTTATTAGAAATCTTCAAACTATTTACAAATAAATGCTTAGAAAAAAATATTTGCTCTTTTCTATTTTAAATATTTCTTTAATTTCCTCTGCGATATTACCTATGTTTCTTTTACCATATTTTAATATTTGACTTAAATCAGCATTCAAACTTGACGTGGCAAGAGTCTATGTTCAGCCATTTTGTTTACGAGTTAATGTAAAAGCATAAATCATTGTAACATCCATTGCAGTTTCGAAACGAAATATATTGATCTAGAGATCTTTACTTATGACCTATATGTTCATATAGCTTCTATATATATATATATATATACAGTGGCGTAGCTAGAGTATATGGTGCCTGGTTTTGTACCTCATATTGATGCCCGCCCCCCCAAAAAAAAAAACTAACTAAATTTCATAAAAATTCATTCAAAAATTCATATCTATCTGCGACATCATGAACTTGCTCGAATCGAGTGATTATTTCTTGAACAATCCTGTCCAAGGTATAATAAATTTCCCTTCGTAGCTTTTCTTTGTATGTAAGTACAGAGTCGTCACTTTTCTCTCCAGGCATCTTTTTCTTATGGCCAATACGTTTTTGAGGTTGTGTACTGATTCTCAGATCTGAGCAAACGCTTTCGGCAAAGATAATGCTGGCTTCAGCGATGTCCTCTCGATTACTACTTTAAAATGTCTCTGTTTTTAGTTAGAGTGAGCAGTCACGAATACTTGTTTTTGAAGGTAGACTTGCACATCATTAATTTCAGTTAATACAGGAGCCCAAAATTCTAGATAGGTGAGAAAATTAAAAGACTGAATAGCAACTAATAATCCACCTACTTCAGATCTAGTCGATGAATTTTCATCTCTGCTAGTTAATGTCTCCAGTTTCTATAATTTTAGAAAATGTATCCCTAACGATCTTAACGGCTTCTCCTCTGGCGCTCAAGTGGGTCTCAACTAAACGTTTAAGGCTAGTTCTGGTAATTTTGATAAGGATATCCCAGCGGTGTGCTTAAGTTGAGAAAAATGCGTGTAAATGGTCCAGTGTACCAACAAAAATGTTACCGAATTGACTTCAGCTTTCTAGCCTTTCATTTTGCTTATTCTTGATGTCTATACACCTCTCTAAAATGACTGTCCATACGCTGAACTGTTTCAGATCCTTGAGTGATAAGGTGTATGCGAATATTATCTGTGATGACATCAAGCCAATCTCCAATGTCGTTCAGTCCAGAGTTCATTATCCTGCTTTCAGTATTGTTTACACTATCTGATGGTTCAGCTTTTTCAGTATAAATTTTTGGGAAGTGTACTAAAGACATGCTTGTGTGCTGCACTTTAGTCTCTAGAACCTGCGCTATTGAAGTCTTTTCTTCTTTTCATCATTAAGGATGTCGGCCTTATCATTTATTCTAGATTCAATAATAACCGTCGAGGAGATGAAACAAAATAGCGACATGACTAGTTTAGAAATCTTTAGCTCATGTTTAAAATACAGTAGTTTATCTTTGTTCGTGTCCATACACTTAGTCGTTTTTACTGAAAAGCTCAGGGAAATGGAAAATTAATACACACTGGGTGGATTTAGGGGCCCCTCCCCTATTGGTGCCCTGTGCAGCCCGCACCACCCGCACATTGGCAGCTACGCCACTGTGGTTAGGGATACATTTTCTAAAATTATAGAAACTGGAGACATTAACTAGCAAAGATGAAAATTCATCGACTAGATCTGAAGTAGGTGGATTATTAGTTGCTATTCAGTCTTTTAATTTTCTCACCTATCTGGGATTTTGGGCTCCTGTATTAACTGAAATTAATGTTGTGCAAGTCTACCTTCAAAAACAAGGATTGTCTATTCGAGACTGCTCACTCAAACTAAAAACAAAGACATTTTTAAGTAGTAATCGAGAGGACATCTCTGAAGCCAGCATTACCTTTGCCGAAAGCGTGTGCTTAGATCAATACAGAACCTCAAAAACGTATTGGCCATAAGAAAATGATGCCTGGTGATAAAAGTGACGACTCTGTAGTTACACAAAGAAGAGCTACGAAGGGAAATTTATTCTACCTTGGACAGGGTTGTTCTGCCTGGTCGTGAGGTTTGCGCGCTGGACTGTCGTTCAGATTTATCGAAGGTCCAGGGTTCAAACCCTGCCCGCTCCCATCCCCCGTCGTCCTGCGGGAGGTTTGGACTAGGAAGTAACTATCTTCAACTCTGAAGGAACATCCGAAACATGTAAAACAAAAAAAAAACAATCACCCAATCGAGCAACTTCATGATGTAACAGATAGATATGAATTTTTGTCGCCTTCCCAGCTATTAAATCCTCAGGTCAAAATCAATCTCGATAGTACTCCTAGCGACGTCGATAAAAACGAATTTCTGCTGGAGCGAAAGACGCTTCATCAGTTTGTCACAGTTTCATCAGAAGCCTCCGAACTTCCATAACAAGGACCTGTTGAGCTCTTAACTTTTATACAAAAATATTAGCTAGCGCTAGATGATTCAATCTCGAATATCGTTATCATGATTCGCATATTTCTTTACTTATGCGGTAAGCGTCGCTACATGCAAGTTTTTTCAAACTTAAACTGATCAAGAATTACTTGCCATCAACGATGACAAATTTACGACTCACTAATTTGGCCATTTTGTTCATTGAACAAGAGCTGGTGGACAAAATTGATTTTGATAAAATTATTGATACTTTTGCCAGAAAGAAAGCGCGTAAAATTCACTTGTAGTATGTTTATGTAATAGGGATTTTCTAAAATTAACAATATTTGATTAATGAATACATATTATTTTGAACAAAAAAGTAAGGTTTTGCAATGTTATTATTTAGTTGTTGTTTTTTTTTTGGCGGAGGGGAGGGGGGCATCAGTGACTTAAATTTTGCCAAGTCACTGGTTTTCCTGGCTAGCTCAGGAAAACCATTTCATTTTTATGATTATGGTTCATGTGAATGCAGGACTGGAAAAAAAAAAAATTTAATCTATGAGATTAAAAAAAAAGTAAAAAAAAAAAAATTGCTGACTTGGACGTGCGAGACACCACAGCCTCTGCCGTGACCAGGATTCGAACCTGGGTTGTCGCGGCCACAACGCGAAGTACTAACCACTATACGATCACGGCCAGTACGCCAGCACACTATCAGTGCAAAATTAAAGACAACATTGTTAATAAAAAAAAATATATATATATATTTTGTTTAAAAAATATTTGCAATTTAATATCTTTTTCTAAAATATATAATATTTATTCAGAAATATATTAGAACTCTATTATACGTATCTTTATAGTGCCTTACAAAATAATTATTACATTTACCAAAATGTGTCTCTATCGATAAAATGAGAAAAGTTTTGCCAGGATGGCTTTCATTAGACTAGATCTATTTACCTTTTCAATTTTATTAATTAAATAAACTTTAAAATCAAGCTAAATGAGAATATTTTTTGTTATTTCTATAATTGAGATGACATTTTTTTACTCAGTTATGTATTTTTTATTTATGTGAAGCTAACTTATTTTTGTTTACTTACTACCATTTTTCCGTTAGTCCCTGTAATAAAAAACCTGGACTTCTTTAAAACACGCTTCAAATCTAACACAAAATGGCGCAGACTGGAACGTATCGAGAAGAATTGGAAAATGAATTGAAACAAACAGACCCAAATTCACATGCAAACAGATTAATAGCACAAGGTAACCATATTTAATTCATTTAACTTTGATAATCAAATTGATTCACGTTCGTTAATGTAGGTCTGTCCCATATCTCGGAATTACTAAATTAGACTTTCAGTCAAGAACAATAACTTTATTGTGACTTTAACCATTTAAAAATGGTTGTCCACAGTCCAGCCCTGGTCTTACAAACGTTACAAAGCCGGTCAGACTAGATATGCACACAGCAACAATTTGTTTCCGCCTGCAGACATCTCACCCTTTGTCTTAGAGCATATTTTATATTGCATTACACCAGTGTGTCAGACTTAACCTCTTTTAAGACTGATTACTCTTTTTTTTTTTTCAATTCAACACTTCAAACTTCAATCACTTGCACTGAAACTCATCCAGTTATACCAGTCACACTCACAGTGAGAGCCACTTTATCTACAAAACACATCCAAAGTGGTGGGGTGTGTCTAGATCTATTTGAATTCCAGCAGGCTGAGCAGTGGTAGGGGATTCAGTGAGAAAATAGTTATTAGCTTATATGCAATCAAACCACTCTAGCTAGATAGATAATTTTGTGATATAAATGTAGGTACTTGCACAGTCGGCCATTTTGGATCTTAAGACACATTTGACATCATAAACAATTTCCTGTTCAGGTTTTACAAACCTGAAATTATGCATGTCCTAAGAAATGACATTGCTTTAAAACTGTGTGTTTTTATGACATTTTCTTGAGTTTGCTCTAAAGATAAGAGGTTCCTCTAATGGCTAGTGGGGAAAAAAAAATTTTTTCTCTTACTATGTCCAAAATATTTTAATCAGAAAAATTAGAA